>SJYC01150596.1:0-14029 GCA_006408675.1 Madoqua kirkii
AAAAAAAAAAAATCTTCACGACTCAGATAACAAGTGGGCCTTAGGAAGCATCACTACGGACAAAGCTATGGGAAACAATGGAATTCCAGCTGAGCTCTTTCAAATCCTAAAAGATGATGCTGTTAAATGCTGCATTCAATATGCCAGCAAATTTGGAAAACTCAGCAGTGGCCACAGGACTGGAAAAGGTCAGTTTTCATTCCAGTGCCAAAGAAAGGCAATGCCCAAAATGTTCAAACTACCACATAATTGCACTTATTTCACGCACTAGCAAAGTAATGCTCAAAATTCTCTAAGCCAGGCTTCAGCAGTATGTGAACCATGAACTTTCAGAAGTTCAAGGTGGATTTAGAAAAGGCAGAGGAACTAGAGGTCAAATTGACAACATCTGTTGGGTCATATAAAAAGCAAGAGAGTTCCAGAAAACATCTACTTCTGCTTTATTGACTACGTTAAAACCTTTGACTGTGTGGATCACAGCAAACTGTGGAAAATTCTGAAAGAGATGGGAATACCAGGCCACCTTACCTGCCTCTTGAGTAATCTGTATGTGGGTCAAGAAGCAACAGTTAGAACTGGACATGGAACAACAGACTGGTTCCAAATAGGAAAAGGAGTATGCTGAGGCTGTATATTGTCACCTTGCTTATTTAACTTATATGCAGAGTACATGATGTGAAATCCTGGACTGGATGAAGTACAAGCTGGAATTAAGATTTCCAGGAGAAATATCAATAACCTCAGATATGCAGATGACACCATCCTTATGGCAGAAAGCGAAGAGGAACTGAAGAGCCTCTCGATGAAAGAGAAAGAGGAGAGGGAAAAAGCTGGCTTAAAACTCAACATTCATAAAAGAAAGATCATGGCATCTGCTCCCATCCCTTCATGGCAAATAGATGGGGAACCAATGGAAATAGTGAGAAACTTTATTTTATTGGTCTCCAGAATCACTGCAGATGGTGACTGCAACTATGAAATTAAAAGACAGACCCTTGCTCCTTGGAAGAAAAGCATGACCAACTTAGCATATTAAAAAGCAGAGACATTACTTTGCAAACAAAGGTCTGTCTAGTCTAAGCTGTGGTTTTTCCAGTAGTCCCATATGCATGTGAGAGTTGGATGATAAAGAAAGCTGAGCGCCGAAGAAATTATGCTTTTGAACTGTGGTGTTGGAGAAGACTCTTGAGAGTCCCTTGGACTGCAAGGGGATCCAGCCAGTCCATCCTAAAGGAAATCAGTCCTGAATATTCATTAGAAGGATTGATACTGAAGCCGAAGCTCTGATACTTTGATTACCTGATGCGAAGTACTGACTCATTGAAACAGACCCTGATGTGAAAAGTATTGAAGGCAGGAGAAGGAGGGGATGACAGAGGTTGAGATGGTTGGATTGCATCACTGACTTGATAGACGTGAGTTTGAGTCAGCTCTGGGAGTGGATGATGGACAGGAAAGCCTGGCCTGCTGCAGTCCTTAGGGTTGCAAAGAGTTGGACATGACTGAGCAACTGAACTGAACTGACGTTAAATCAGATTGTTTCAGTAACCTATTCCTGAATCTCCCAATGCCTAACAACTTAAAAATTTTAGTTGTTTTTGAGTCTCTTTTCATATTATCAAGTGCACTTAGTTCTGAGGCTATGATATGGAATTCTCTTTGGATTTTTCTTAATTAAAAATCCATAAATGAAAACACAACACCTCTTTTTTGTTTCAATTTTTTTAAAGTTAAGAGCGCGGTGAAATCTACTGTGAGATGGAATTGTAATTTCTTCTGAGAGTCTAGGGGCCATTAGTCACCTGTGTCATCCATTGTGTGTCAGAGCACTATATATAGCAACTGACTTCAGTTTTGTTTCTAAGGCATTTTTCAGCTTCATGCTGTTCAGTTGTCTGTTTCTGTGTTTTGAGATAAACCTAAGTATGCCTTCTAATTGTTTAAAAATTGGAAATGCTGTCTTCAAAGGTAGACTCACTAAATGTTCATTTGTAACCTTTCAGTAATTTATACATCTTCGAACATTGAAATATATAGGAAATAATAAGCAGAAAGCAAAATTATTTTTAAGGAAGAATTCTGGGGTTTGATTCATGTCAAAATACCAGAATGGCTCCTGGTTGACCTTTATTCTGTTAAGAGATTTTGAAAAATTTGAAAACTCCATAAGAAATGACCCAGTCAGCCCAATATTATTAAGTCTTTGCAGAGTGGAATGGGATTTGAAGTAAGTGTTTTCATTGACATTTCCTGAAAGTTTTCTCTCAGGACACCTCTCAGGATTTTATGTGAGGTAAGGATTCTGTGATCAAGTGCACGTTAGCAGTGATAGGTTAAAGTTAATCTGAGTCTTTATTTCAGAATTTCTTAGGATCTCCGAAATGTGAGTGTTTACTGTGAATCTTAAGCACTTCCAACAAAAGAAGTTTAATTTTTTGCCTCTGGGTCATCTGTGGCTCTGTTCCACGTTGTCTTTATTCACGACCTTGGTTTAGCAGCTTACATCTAGGACTTCACTGGCCTTTGACTGAAGCAGAGAGATGGTGATAAACAGCTGAAAGTTTCTGCTAAGAAGTGATTAGAACGTCATTCCTGTTCACGTCTTATTGGCCAAAGAAGGTGATATGGTCCTTTCTGGGTTCAATGGAGCAAGATATATAGCCCACTTGCAGCAAAGGATGCCACAAGAAGGGCAGTGAATATTTTGAACATTATACATCCCACCTGAGCATCGTTTCCTAAATGTACTTGATAAGCGTGGCCTTTTTTTCATCTCCCATGTTGTAGCACATCGTTTAGGTAATGCTGGTGTTGATCATTCAGGCTTAAATACCTTTTTTTTCAAACATACAGATTCAGTGGCCAGTTTACTTACTGTCTAGCATTTGTATCCCAAGGCAGGATTCTGATTTAAATGCCATTAAAAAAAAAAAACAGTTTTAGAGCTAGAATTAAAAGATGCAATAATGAAGTATTTGAGGTAATTAGAGTTGCATGGGTTTGCCTTCAGTTCAGTCCAGTCACTCAGTCGTATCCCCGTGTCCTCTTTGTGACCCCATGAACTGCAGCACGCCAGCCCTCCCTATCCATCACCTAAGCCCAGAGTTCACCCAAACCCACGTACATTGAGTTGGTGATGCCATCCAACCATCTAACCCTCTGTTGTCCCCTTCTCCTCCTGCCTTCAATCTTTCCCAGCATCAGGATCTTTTCAAATGAGTCAGCTCTTTGCATCAGGTGGCCAAAGTATTGGAGTTTCAGCTTTAACATTAGTGCTTCTAATGAACACCCAGGACTGATCTCCTTTAAGATGGACTGGTTGGATCTCCTTGCAGTCCAAGGGACTCTCAAGAGTCTTCTCCAACACCACAGTTCAAAAGCATCAGTTCTCCTGCACTCAGCTTTCTTTATGATCCAACTCTCACATCCATACGTGAAGTGGAGAAGTGAAGTGAAGTTGCTCAGTCGTGTCTGACTCTTTGCAACCCCGTGAACTATAGCCCACCAGGCTCCTCTGTCCATGGGATTCTCCAGGCAAGAATACTGGAGTGGGTTACCATTTCCTTCTCCAGGGAATCTTTCTGACCCAGGGATCAAACCCGGGTCTCCCACATTGGAGGCAGATGTTTTAACCTCTGAGCCACCAGGGCAGCCTATCCATACATGACTACTGGAAAAACCATAGCCTTGACTAGGTGGACCTTTGTTGACAAAGTAATGTCTCTGCTTTTGAATATGCTGTCTAGGTTGGTCATAACTTTCCTTCCAAGGAGTAAGTGTCTTTTAATTTTATGGCTGCAGTCACTATCTGCAGTGATTTTGGAGCCCAGAAAAATAAAGTCAGCCACTGTTTCCACTGTTTCCCCATCTATTGGCCATGAAGTGATGGGACCAGATGCCATGATCTTCGTTTTCTGACTGTTGAGTTTTAAGCCAACTTTTTCACTCTCCTCTTTCACTTTCATCAAGAGGCTCTTCAGTTCTTCATTTTTTGCCATAAGGGTGGTGTCATCTGCATATCTGAGGTTACTGATATTTCTCCCAGCAATCTTGATTCTGGCTTGTACTTTATCCAGCCCAGCGTTTCTCATGAGGTACTCTGCATAGAAGTTAAATAAGCAGGATGACAATATATAGCCTTGACGTACTCCTTTTCCTATTTGGAACCAGTCTGTTGTTCCATATCCAGTTCTAACTGTTGCTTCCTGACCTTCATACAGGTTTCTCAAGAGGCAGGTCAGGTAGTCTGGTATTCCCGTCTCTTTCAGAATTTTCCACAGTTTCTTGTGATCCACACAGTCAAAGGCTTTGGCATAGTCAGTAAAGCAGAAATAGATGTTTTTCTGAAACTCTTTTAACTATATTAAAATGTGAATGTTCCCTCTATCTCAACTATTACTATTAGTAATGGGGAACATTTTTCTCAAGTCATTTTTAGACATTTTGAGACCTCTGTTGATTTCGTTTTTCTAGTCAAGGACAGAGTGGAGCATAATGGTCTTATATAAAGCTGGCAAGCCCCACAGAGGGTTGAAAATTATTTATGGTTAAAGGCAAAATAGATCATATGATCAAGAAAACATAAACTTTATTCCAAAGTGGTATTGATGTAAAATTAGCTTGTATAATAGGTAACAGCCATTTACCAACCCACCTGAATAGTCACATAAAAGCAAATCAAGCTAAGATTATTTGAATGATAATAGGATTTTTCTCTACCGCTACAGCGTGGTCAAACTCCCGTGGCCAGTCACCTCTTGTTAAATATAATTGACTGCATAATAAAAAAAGGTAAAGCTGTATTTTTCTTGAGAGCCCCGTTTAGCCAGAAGTATAACTAGTTTTAGATGACGCCTAAACTAGTTTACACTGCAATTTTATTTCCAATCCTAAATATGAAAGGATTTACTTTGACCATTTATTAGAGCCATATTCTGCCAAGGAAAGGTACCTCAAAAATAGAATAATACTAAATTGCTCAATTCTTCCAACTCGATTCTTCCAGCCCTATGAATTAAAGATGAATAATATTGTTGTTTTCTCTTTGCAAGGGAAAAATTCACATTATCTGTAGTTAAAGACTTAACAAATCTAGCTCGTATCATCTATAGCACCATTTAATATATTCATTATTTATGGTATTTTTGGTTGCACTGGGCCTGCCTTTCATGGGCTTTCTCCAGGCGTGGAAAGCAGGGCTCCTGTCTAGTTGGAGCACGCAGGCTTCTCGTTTCCGTGGCTTCTCTTGTTGCAGAACATGGGCTCTTGGTGCATGGGCTTCAGTAGCTGCAGCATAGTCTCAGCAGCTTTTGTGCATAGCTTAGTTACTCTGTGGCATGTGGAATCTTCCTGGACCAGGGATTGAAACCATGTCCCCTGTATTGGCAGGCAGGTTTCCATCCACTGTACCACCCCGGAAGTCCAGCGTTTTTAATTGTTAGTAAACTATGACACCATTTTGGAGACCCATCTTTAAGGCTTTTTAAGTACATCTGTGTCTTTACATTGACCTCAAGCTGATGGCCAGTGTGTGAAGGTACTTTTCTTCCTTGGCTATAGCCTTTTCTATAGCTGAATTTGATTCTGATTTGTTACATAACTTTTTTTAGAGCAGAACATTTCATTCAGAGTGGTTTCACTTTTGTCTCCAGCATAGCTGTGGGATCTTAATCAGCCATTACCTGGGAGAATGTTCTGTGACTTTTTCTAGTGGTCCTGGACCTTTAGCAGTATCCCTCCTCCTCCACCTTCATACTCCATCCTGTTTTCATGACTTGGTCCCTTTGGATTCCATCTTGCTCCTCGTCCTCCCTGACCTATCCTGATAATCACAGAATCGTAAACAGGACCTTGTGCTCTTGAATTTCCAGTGCAGATATTTCTAGAATTTAACTCAGAGGAACCAAATGGGGGCAGTAGTCTCCTGGTAGTTAGCTGAGTGGATACGAAAATTATGTGAAACATATTTCCCAACAGATTGTAACTTTCTACCAGGTGTATCCCTACAGGCATGTGCTTAAATTGTACACAATGGGGATAAGGTCTACATGCAGGGAATGGTGTCAGGTTTGGCTGGTCTAAGTTTCCTGGGTGATGAATGTACTGGGTAGAGCAGAAAAGCAAGTGGAATATGCCAGTGCTTATGATCTTTGGCAAACTATCATCCTACCTATCAGCAAGCTATCAGCCAGGCTCCCCTTTCCATCATCATCTCCCGGAGCTAACTCAATCAAACTCATGTCCATAGAATTGGTGATGCCATCCAACCATCTCATCCTCTGTCATCCCCTTCTCCTCCTGCCTTCAAACTTTCCCAACATCAGGGTCTTTTCCAGTGAGTCAGTTCTTCCATCAGGTGGCCAAAGTATTGGAGTTTCAGCTTCAGCATCAGTCCTTCCAATGAATATTCAGGACTAATTGCCTTTAGGATGGACTGGTTGGATCTCCTTGCAGTCCAAGGGACTCTCAAGAGTCTTCTCCAACACCACAGTTCAAAAGCATCAATTCTTTGATGCTCAGTTTTCTTTACAGTCCAATTCTCACATCTGTACATGACTACTGGAAAAACCATAGTTTTGGCTAGATGGATCTTTGTTGGAAAAGTAATGTCTCTGCTTTTTAATATGCTAGGTTTGTCATAGCTTTTCTTCCAAGGAGCAAGCATCTTTTAATTTCATGGCTGCTATCACCATCTACGATGATTTTGGAGCCCCCCAAAGTAAAGTCTGTCACTGTTTCCATTGTTTCCCCATCTATTTGCCATGAAGGGATGGGACCAGATGCCATGATCTTAGTTTTCTAAATGTTGAGTTTTAAGCCAAGTGATGTTTATCAGTTCAGTTCAATTCAGTTCAGTCACTCGGTTGTGTCCGACTCTGTGACCCCATGGACTGCAGCATGCCAAGCCTCCCTGTCCATCACAAATTCCTGGAGTTTACCAAAACTCATGTCTATTGAGTCTGTGTTGCCATCCAAACATCTCACCCTCTGTTGTCCCCTTCTCCTCCCTCCTTCCATCTTACTGAGCATCAATGATGTCTATGGATGCATGTAAAAGATTTTGCCAGTGTATATATAATCCCTGCTACATTGTCTAGGTTTTCAGTTCTCATTTAGGTTGGATCTGAGGCTATAGTTTGGTTTAAAATTCTGTCTGTGGATAATCCAAATTAATTTATATGAATGATTCCACACTTCTGATCTCTAGGCTATAAAAGCAAAACACATTCAACCACAATATAAGTATGTTGCAGTATATAGGCCAGTGTTACAGAACAAGTTAAAATTATTCATTAGGATTTTTCATGAACTTATTTCTGAATGAGCTTTTGCAGAACAGCTTCACTGTCATCTTTCATTGTTAAGATCCTGAAAATTTCTTGCACCAGTGACTTGCTGATATTTATTTACTTAATGTTGAGAGAATTGTCGATTAAATGGAAAGCTATTGCAATGAAGAACAAAAACATCTTAAATTGAGTTGTAAGTTTATAGTTTGATTTGGGGAGAAATTTGGTGATGGGATATTTTATATTTTATCTTTAGTTTATAGAAATAAATGGTTACATTGGTGAATTCAGGAGAACATGTTATTATTTGCTGCAAAGAGCAAAATATTAGGAAAACAGATGTGATTAGGAGGAGTAGGATATAACTTGTTTACACTTGAGTAACCCTAGGCTGCACTAAGCCAAGAACACAGCTGGACCTCGATCAAGGGGTGTTGAGGTTCCAGCTGAGATTGGGCTATCTTGGGAGCATTCCTAGATGCCTTAGTTATGGGTCTCTGCTTCATTGAAATGAAAAAGTTCAGTTTAGTCACTCTGTCGTGTCTGACTCTTTGCATCCCCATGGACTGCAGCATGTCAGGCTTCCCCGTCCAACACCAACTCCTGGAGCTTACTCAAACTCATGTCTGTAGAGTCAGTGAAGCCATCCAACCATCTCATCCTCTGTCATCCCCTTCTCCTCCTGCTTTCGATCTTTCCCAGCATCAGGGTCTTTTCCAGTGAGTCAGTTTTTCCCATCAGTTAGGCAAAGTATTGGAGTTTCAGCTTCAGCATCAGTTCTTCCAATGAATATTCAGGACTGATTTCCTTTAGGATGGACTGGTTGGATCTCCTTGCAGTCCAAGGGACTCTCAAGAGTCTTTTCTAACACCGTAGTTCAAAAGCATCAGTTCTTTAGCGTTCAGCTTTCTTTATAGTCCAACTCTCACATCCATACATGATTACTGGAAAAACCATAACTTTGGCTAGATGGACCTTTGTTGGCAAAATAATGTCTCTCGTTTTTAATATGCTGTGTAGGCTGGTCATAGCTTTTCTTCCAAGGAGCAAGCTTCTTTAATTTCATGGCTGCAGTCACCATCTGCATTGGTTTTGGAGCCCCCCCCAAAATAAAGTCTGTCACTGTTTTCATTGTTTCCCCATCTATTTGCCATGTAGCGATGGGGCCAGATGGCCTGATACTAGGTTTCTGAGTGTTGAGGTTTAAGTCAACTTTTTACTCTCCTCTTTCACTTTCATCAAGAAGCTCTTTAGTTCTTTGCTTTCTGCTATAAGGATGGTATCATCTGCATATCTGAGGTTACTGATATTTCTCCTGGCAGTCTTGATTCCAGTTTGTGCTTCATTCAACCCAGCATTTCTCATGATGTACTCTGCATATAAGTTAAATAAGCAGGGTGACAATATACAGCCTTGGCATACTCCTTTCCCTATTTGGAACCAGTCAGTTGTTCTATGTCCAGTTCTAACTGTTTCTTCTTGACCTGCATACAGATTTCTCAGGAGGCAGGTAACATGGTCTGATAGTCCCGTCTCTTGAAGAATTTTCCACAGTTTGTTGTGATCCATACAGTCAAAGACTTTGACGTAGTCAATAAAGCAGAAGTAAATGTTTTTCTGGAACGCCCGTGTTTTTTTGATGATCCAGTGGATGTTGGCAATTCGATCTCTGGTTCCTCTGCCTTTTCTGAATCTAGCTTGACTATCTGGAAGTTCACGATTCATGTAGTGTTGAAGCCTGGCTTGGAGAATTTTGAGCATTACTTTGCTAGCGTGTGAGATGAGTGCAGTTTTGTGGTAGTTTGAACATTCTTCGGCATTGGAATGAAAACTGACCTTTTCCAGTCCTGTGGCCACTGCTTAGTTTTCCATATGAGAAATGAGAAAAGCCACACGCAAATATCAGAAATAGTTATATGGCCAAACCGCATATGATTTCTTATGCTCTACCTAAGAAATCTTGAGGAGGAATTGAGGTTTGCTAAGTAGACAAAGAATGAGCCTAGATGGGAGCAGTTTGTGCTGTAAATAAAGGTATTGCAGTGTCCCTCTGCTTTTGCATTGAGTTTGTGACTTTGAGAACTTCCCTGGGTGCCCTCAACATGTTCTTTTCAGGTTAACACGTCATTCATAGTCAGTGTAAAGGGGCTGACTGCAACCAAATTCGTGTTTCTGCCTCTGATCTTTTTGATTCCAGCAACTCATAAAAATAATACCACGAAGCAATGCAGCATGTTCTCTTGGTGCTTTTTGTGAAGTGGCTTGTTTTACTTGGAGTTGCTATCACCTCTTCTCTGTGACAGCTTTCTTTGCCACTTGATACCCCCAAGGATCATCCATCTCTTCTCAGTGTTAGGACAGCGAGAAGGAGGTGTCAGCAATAGATTCAAAACATAGCTTTAGCAGCTTTGTTTCTACTTATTACTTGCTGAAAGGTGCAATATTGTAAATGTTAGATATAATGCTGGGGTAAAGAGTTTCTACTTTTTCTTTCTCTAAAGCCTCAAGATTAAACAAAGCAGTAGTGCTAAATGCAAGTATATAAATAGAAGGATTAAGGGGATGACCTCTCTGAAAAGCCTCATGGTGAGAAGCATAGATGCTCCAGCATTAAGTAACTTAAAAAGAAGAACTGAGAAATACTAGATGCTCAAATAAACAGCTGGTTTAAAAAATGCAGATAATCTCTGCCAGTGTTTTAGTTGATTATTTGCATGTTAGCAGTAGAAGAATTCTTCTTACAGTCTGGATACTTTGGATAATTTTTACTGTGTGTAAGTAACATTACAAACTCTTTGCCATCTTCCTTTATAAAATTCATTTGCTATGGATGTATAGTTATCACTTTCTTTATTAATACTAATGCAACATATTAAATATAGATGTTTTAGATGCTAGAAATTCTCAAAGCAATTTTCACATTGGTTTTAGCAATGATAGTATATATGATTATATCTTAAGAATGGTTAGTATTCTTAGAATTTTTATCTTTTAAATAGTGAAAGAGCTTGAATATTATCATCCTGTTCTTTTTCAATTTATTTGTGTTCTCCACTTACCCTGAATCTGAAGCCAAGCTCTCCCTCTTACTAGCTGTGTATCCATCAGTAAGTGACCTGATTTCTCTGAGAATCAATTTCCTTATCAGGGGATAGTAATGGTACTAGTCTCGGAGGGTTATTGCAGTTATTAAATAAGCTAATAAGTTCTTAGAGTAGTGCCTGTATATAGTAAATACTATGGAGGTATTTTCTAGTATTGTTAAACTGATGATAGAAAAGCATCTTTTTTTTTTTTTTTTTTAGATTGGTACAGAACAGTGAGCAAAGTAGAACTGTTTTTTCTCTTTCCCATCACTCCTTAACTTTTTCAGTTCTGAAGTTACTGACAGGCCTGAGGCAGAGTGTTAGGGCCCACCCAGGTAGGAAATAGGCATTGCTAGACAGAGGGTCCAGGCACAGCCCAGGCTGACCGGCTAGCTGAGAGCAGCAGGCGGAGGAGATGGGAAAGCTGCAAGGCAGTTCTCAGCCAGGGATGCTAGGCACTGGCTCTGAAACCACCATGCTATTGGAGAACACTCTGGCTGTGCAGTGGAGACTCCTCTTGTCTTTCCGTGCCTGTCGTGAACAGGCTTGGATGGACTGAGCCTGAAGGGGAGGGGTCCCATTTTCCCCACTGAGAGGGGCTGAGGGAAAGACTGTAGCCGACAAGGAGGTCATCAAGTGTCTGTATCCGGGGAAAGATGGAAGTAAAACAGTACAAATAAGTGAAAAATGTAGTTTTGCCAAGAGACAGAGTCATTAAGAGTTGTAAAGGAAGATTTGCTCCAGGGAAGCCCCTTGTGGATAGAGAATCTTTTTATAACTTTGAATCACCAATATGTAACTTTTCACTAGGAATAGTGATCATTAGGAACAATTTTAAGGGCTTTCCCTGATGGTCCAGTGACTGAGACTCCATGTTTCCAATGCAGGGGGCACAGGTTCAATTCCTGGCCAGGGAACTAGATCCTGCATGCTGCAGCTAAAATTTGACACAGCAAAATAAATAGAGAAATGAGTAAATATTAAAAAAAAAAAAAAAGAAAAGAAAATGTGTGGACTCTCTGGGAAACAGAAAGTCACTGAAAACCCACTTTAAAGAAATTAGTTTCCTAACTGGTATCATATCACTAAAGATATATAACTTTTTATCACTTATGAAAATGAACATAAAAGATTATCATTCTTTTATCAGCTGATGCTTAAAATGACAGGCCAGTTTGGATTGGGTCTTAATTTGCATCTTGAATTTTGATTTCATGCCATTATCACAGAAAACATGCATTTCTTTCAGAGCTGCTGGGTGACAGAAATAAACTATTGGAAAATAACAGAGCTCCAGGAATATAAAACTTAACCTCAAAAGGACACTTTATTTTTTTTTTCGGTCTGATATGCAGCCTGCTCATTTTTGCATCATGGGAGTTGTAATTGTTATAATAAGATAACAAGTAACAATATGAAATTATCTTTTATTACAGAAAATTAACCTTCTTAACAAGACTGGCATCCTATTGTTTTTCTGATCACAATAACTTTGTTGTAGAAACTAAATTTGAATAATAAGTCTTTTATCTTTCAGAACCTTAGCTGAATGATTTTCACATTCAGATTGTTAACTAATATGAATTTTCTTGTTTTGTGCTGTTTACTTCCTATATTGAAAATAAAGATGGATGCATAGGAGTATAAGACTGAACCCTCTTTGGTACACATTAAATTTTGCATATCATTTAACATTTAAATCATATGATGAATGCTTTCTGAGTAAATAATACCCATGCATTATCAGAAGCAGCCATCAGATGGTTGTAAAAATACTTACACTCTCAATGGCATTTTTCTTGTATTGGCTGTTTGGGTGCCCAGTAGCAATCGAGAATGAAGTTCCTCAGGGTTTCATGGTCCACTGTATCAGAAATTATCATGTGGCTGTGAACAGCACTGATAATTCTCCCTTAACTATACCTGAAACTAGGCCAAAGGGAAGTAAAACTTCAGTCATTTCTGACGATTAATTAAGATAGTCTTGAAAAAATTTTGTTTGATGTTTCTTGCCACTAATTTATTGTTTCAAAGTGTGACATTCTGTCTTTAAATTCCTATTTTCTCCTTCAGTGTTACGATGTATAATTGATAAGTTGATTATATTGGTTACAGTTATCAATACAAAGCCTTAAAAATACACCGTTACTGTTAGGCCCAAGGCAAAAATAGTTTTCAAGCATAGTACTAGACAGTCACCAGGCATATTCAGCATTCCAGGATGCAGCACTCTTAGCACGGTTTTGTTGACGATACCCTACATGTTGTTTGAAAGAATCCCAACTCTCTCAGCCTTTACAGGTCAGATTTTCCTGCCTCTAACCATTTTAGAGGCTTTTCTTTGTGCTTTCCTAATATGTTCTGGGCTTCCCTGGTGGCTCAGATGGTAAAGAATCCGCCTGTAATGCAGGAGACCTGGGTTTGATCTCTGGGTGGAGAAGATCCCCTGAAGAAGGAAATGGCAACCCACTCCAGTATTCTTACTTGGGAAGTCCCATGGACAGAGGAGCTTGGTGGGCTGCAGTCCGCGGGATCACAGAGTCTAACATGACTGAAAGACTCAACAACAACAACAGCATGTTAAACTTCCATCCTTTCTTTAAATGATGAGATACCTTGGAAGGGTCTGGGCTATGAAGAAGGGATGCAAAGACTAATTTGTGGTCCAAAACCTGAAAACCATTTTTTTTAGCTTTAAAATATAGCTTTGCAGTCTGATGTCTCTGGTACTAGTTCGAGAGCCCTCTGGATCCATTTGGAAAACTAGAGGCTGCTTAGTCTTACTCTATAGATACCCAATTTTGATGTACTTGTTTATTTTCTTTGAGTGAAAGTCTCTTCCTTATTATGAAGGAGAAATACCACCTGCTGCCACTGGACAGTGAGACTAATTCACATAGATTTTCCTAGAAAAGAAATGTATTTCCAAGGGACAAAAGAGCCTTAAAAAAGCCCCGCAAAATATATTGTCAAACAAAAATTCCCTGGAGAATAAGGACCATGCTAATATTATAAAACAGCAAAGCTGTTCTGGATACTTTTATTATTGAAGATGTTTTCTGATCAGAGCATATAACTTTTAGTGCCTCCTAAGGTCTCCTGCCTCTTTGAACCACAGCTCTCTGTATGTTATGGGTTAAAGAACTAAGTTCATTTCACTCTCCAGTAAAAAATAGCTTCTTAAGATTCATGTTGGAAGTCATCTGTGGAGAATTCTTGCAAAACAGTTGGTACTTACTTTTTGCTAAAATTAAATTAATTAGCCTAACAGATTAGAGTAGCTTTTATGTTTCCTTTATTCCTTATTTTTTTTTAAAAAACAGTGACATCTTACAAAACTGAAATGGAGATTATAGTAGCCATACAGTGCTGGCAATGGTATCTTGAAAACTAAAGTTCTTAATTTTTCTGCTAAGTTATCACTAATCTTTTGTCTGTTCAAACGGAATGAATGACACCCTTTGCCCATCCCATCCCCACACAACAAACAACACAAATGAAAAAGCATTTGAAAGAGAAATAAGATGGTCAGTTTCCATTTACTCAGAACTTTTCCCCCCTGAGATCTTACCTATGACTTTCAGTAGTCTTTACTAATAATAATTATCTATAATATATTATAGATATATGATATTATATGTCATATAAGATATA
>SJYC01150600.1:0-33955 GCA_006408675.1 Madoqua kirkii
TTTTTTTTTTTTTTGCCATTAATTATCTCAAGTCTTTTGAGTATTAGACAATGAATGGATGGAAAGAAGCACTGTTACTGAAAGTACCTGGTTTCTACCAGGAAGATAAGAATAAAGCTGAGGCTACAGAGGATTGTGACATTTACCACATGTGCATAACACATATGTTCCTGGGAAGTTGTCTATGTACACTAAACTTGATGTGATTATTTTTATCCATTGTGATTTTAAAGTACAGAAAAATCACTACTTTCAATGCTTCTCTTTTAATTTGGTGCATGTAGAAACATAAGTAGTTGCTGGAAACACAAAAGCACCATGCTTAGAACTGAAAGAAGGCAGTCTTTCCCTTCTCCAGGGCATCTTCCCAACCCAGGGACTGAACCCAGGTCTGTCACATTGCAGGCAGATTCTTTACCAGCTGAGCCACAAGGGAAGTCCAGGAATACTGGAGTGGGTAGCCTATCCCTTCTCCATTCATTTTCCCAACCCAGGAGTTGAACCAGGGTCTCCTGCACTGCATTTGGATTCTTTACCAAACTGAGCTATCAGGGAAGCCCAAATAGCTTAATAGAAACTTAAAACTATCTGTATCTTCTGTTTCAGTTATTGTCTGTTTATATGTCTGCTTGAAGGCTTTTTATCAGATTCATGAACAGCCCTTCTCTTTACCTAAAGAGGAACATTATTTAGTTGCAACAGAATATGAATGTGAGCTGTATGGAACGATGCATACCTTTCTTATTTGCAGTCCTTCCAATTGTCTAAAGTGAATAGGTTGCCCATATCATATTTGTTTATTGAGCCCTAAGCAGGGTGCTCATAAACAAATAGCCTTATAGCCTGATGAATTGAAAGAGGGTTGCAGTATTTATTTCATTTAAATCAAAACTATAATTGTAGTTAATTTTATTGAATACTGTAAGGGGAGCACTGTGCTAAGGGGAGCATTGTGCTAAGTGCTTTGTGTTATTATCTCATTTAATTTTCACAGCCCTTTATTCTTGTACAGCACTACTGTTATTCCTGGTTTGTAAATACAGAAAATGACCCTTAGAGGGGTTAAGCAAGTTTCACAGGGATACAGAGCTAGTGAATGGGAAAGTGAGAATTCCAGTCCAGGTATTCTGACCCTATTACTAAAAAGGAAGCACTCTAAGTATTTTCTGGTTGGAAGTCTCATTTTTAGAGCTAAAAATATAGAACACGTCATAGGAATAATTTTAGTTGCCAGACAGGGGACTTCCCTGGTGGCTCAGTAAAGAATTTGCCTGCAACATGAGAGACCCGGTCTGATCCCTGGGTCGAGAAGATCCCCTGGAGAAGGGAACGGTTACCCATTCCATATTCTTGCCTGGAGAATCCCATGGACAGAGGAGCCTGGTGGTCTACAGTCCACAGAGTCACAAAGAGTAGGACATGACTGAGCGACTTTCACTTTCAGAGATAAAGAAGCATGGAGGTGTAATGGTAGAAGTGTGGTTCGAGTCACAACTTTGTCATGCTTGAGTTGTGTATCTTGGGCAAGTCTCACGGCTTTTCTGATCCTTTGTGTTCAGGGTGTGGGTAAGATAGCAATAACAATAGTAAGCTTTTGATTTAAATGTGTGATGAAAAAAGCCAGGCACATAACAGGCAATTAATGTTAGGTTTTTATTATTATTATTAAAAGGATTCGTAAATACAGTTATTACAGCCAGAGTTATATGCTGTGTGTCATGCAAACATAAGTATGCAGAGTCTCAGGACTCATTATACAAGACTTTACTAGGTCTTAGAAAAAGCTGGTGATGCAAGAACTTGGCTCTTCAGCCTCTAAACTCCTGGGAGGAGACTCTAAGTAGTGGTGGTGGGGGCAGCTCTGGTTTCATACTCAGAGAGGAATGATGATATCATCGCTGATCTCCTTCTAAGCATCTTTTCGGTGCCTGGTTTCCCCAGGAACATCAAGCTTGCCTTTGTGGGAGCTGGAGAGGGAGTCCAGAGTGGTAGTGACTGTCTTGTCCACCCCTGTACCACGTGTATCTTTCTACCCAATTCCTGAAATTCCTTTGACTAGGAGCAGTTCTTCCCCATTTAGACACCAAGAACTTGGGAGGCAAACCTCCACCGCTGGAAGAAATGAATTTACCCTTACGGACTACCAGTGATCACTCAACAAGTTCACCTGCTCATTTAACTTCCTATAGTATCAATTTACACAGTCAGAGAACTTGATGAGTAGTAGAGATCACCAAAGAGAACTTTAAAAAAAATCATTTGATTTTTGTCTTTTTGGAAGCCTCTAGTAAATTCATAGTCTTAGGTCACTAGAAAAGTGTATCCTCGATTACCTTTAGGATATTCTTTTATATTTACTTTTCTCAGCCATTATTTCCGAGGCTGAAGCAATCAATTTATGAGTTCACAGAGCTTCATTTTAAAAAATATAACAAGACCATGCGTAATGAACAGTTGGCCGCACAGGCGAGGGCTGTGGGGCTCAGATGAGCGGGGGTGGTTAGAATTGTAATGGTGGTGGGTGGGGGGAGCAGTGACAGTGCCTTTGGCGCCCCACACCTCTCTGTAGGCCCACTCTGTCCCCCTCAGAGCCTCTGGGAAGGTCTGTGGGGACAGCGGAGCAGATTGACTTGCCCCGTTTTACAGCGGGGGAATAGTTCTTTTTGCTCAGGACTCTGAATGTGTGCTCTGTTTCTTTGTTTTTATTGTATGCCCAGAAGAATGGCCAAGAATGACTGTAAATTGTCAATTTTCTCTTGATTTTAATGGTCAACCGTCTCATCTTCACGTTTTGCTTAGCCTGGAAACGCTGTTTGACCCAGCAGCATTGCTGGAATAATAGCCGTTAGACTCAGTCCACAGTTTTTCTCAGTGCTTACAAGCCAATTACATCATGCTGTGCATCTGGATTTCCTTGGTCAGACTTTGAAAGTTAGGTTTTGGGAGCCATGAAAGAAAGCTAACAGGAGCAGTTTACCCTGCCTTCTGTGTTGGCTAGTTGAATCATTAGATGCAAGATTTTTTAGCATGAAACACACTCTACATGATCATACCAAAAGCATTTGCTTTAAGGTTGGGCAGGTAGCTGAGTTAAACAGAGCTAGGTTTTTGAATCCTTTTTAAAAATCTGATTTCTTTCAACCTGTGTATGATATTTCAAGTATTTATGGTACTCTTAAGACTTCCCAGGTGGCGTTAGTGGTGAAGAACCCACCTGACAATGCAGGAGACAATGCGAGGTTCATTAGATCCCTGGGTCAGGAAGATCCCTGGGAGGAGGAAATGGCAACCCACTCCAATATTCTTGCTTGGAGAATCCCATGGACAGAGGAGTCTGGCAAGCTGCAGTCCATAGGGTCGTAAAGAGTCAGACACGACTAAAGCAACTTAGCACGCATGGTGCTCTTGATCATATTGTAGTTAAGCTTAGGTTTTTCCCTCTCACTAAGCTTAATGAGTGGTTATTTGCATCAAGCCTAAAAGAGAATGATGCAAAATCACCGGTTAGTGGCATAGATGATGTTTTCCTATAAAATAATAGAAATGTTCTGAGACCCAAGCTTACATTTTGAAGCATTAGCAGGGTTGTAAAATCTGATTTTCTTTACCATTATACGTCATGGGTTGAAATAAGCAATTCCTTGAAGACCAGCCATAGTAATTTCTGTGTATGTCAGAATTGAGAAGTATAATTTGATCATAGTAGATGCTCTAGAAACAAGAGATGAGCAGATTCCACAGTATGCCCTGCAGGAGCCTCCGTGGTCCCTCCTGCACACATTCTCAGCCTCATCCTTCTCCATTTCTGTCTCCTCCTCTGTCACCACCTACAAGACTGCATTCTGAAGTTTCCCTTATTTATTAACACATAACTTCTACCTCTACTCAGTTGCAGGTTTCCTGAAGGCAGGGTCCATGCCGGATTCATTTCTATATTCATCGTAACACTGCTTATCACAAATAGAGGGTGCTCAATGACTGTGTGGCCGCAAAGATGAAAGGAAGCAAAGAGGAGAGCAAGGGGGGAAGAAGGAAGGAAGATGGAAGGAAGGGATTACACTGCATTCAACATCCATTGTTGTTGTTGTTTAGTTGATAACTTGTGGCCTGCTCCTTTGCAGTTCCATGGACTGTAGCCCATCAGGCTCCTCTGTCCGTGGAATTTTCCAAGCAAGAATACTGGAGTGGGTTGCCCTTTCTTTTGTAGGGAATCTTCCCAGCGAAGGGATCGAACCCATGTCTTCTGAATTGGCGGGCGGATTCTTTACCACTGAGCCACCAGTGAAGCCCCCAAACCATTTTTTAGTCTAAAAGTTAAAAAAAAAAAATTGAAACTTTCAATCTGCTAGCAAAACCTTCTGATTCTTTCTTTTCCAGTCAACCAGTTGTTAAATGATACAGTGTTTCTCACACATATACCTTCATTTCTCCAGGACGAGGCTGCACCAGGGAGTTGTGGAGAATCTGCTGGGGGTGGGTGTCATGTCTCAACTCATCTTTCTGATGTCAAGTGGGAGCTGTGGATTGCCATCACTTCTGCATGGTATTGGTAGGCATTTTATCTAGCTCTTGTATCTCCATGTTCTTGCTTTTAATAATGGAACAACAGCACTTGTTTTACCTCATGAGGTTTCTTTGAGGACCAAATAAAAGAATGTTCTTGAAAGCACTTTGGAAAAGGGTGAAGGGTTACCTAAACAGATGGAAGGATATATTCCTGCTATTGCTGTTAGTGACCCGGTACCTTGGGGTTTTTCCCAGCCTGTGGAAGCTCTTGATCTGGGTGTGTCCTTATTGCTTATAAAGGAGGTGAAGGGATATCTACAGTTATGATTTATTTCACCAATTAGATTGATGGCAATATTTATGCTGCTGATTACATTGGTGAACATTACCTTCAAAACAGGAAAGTGACCTTTGTTTCTGCTTGAATCTGCTGCTACCCTGGAAGATCAGCCTAGGAAAGAAAAGTATAGTTTATCATGGGCAGATGTATTGGTCAAACACATGAAAATTAATTCTAGTTAGTCATACCTTTAAGTTTTATGTGGTGTAGTTGCTCAGTTGTGTCCGACCCTTTGCGACCCCACAGACTGTAGCCCACCAGACTCCTCTGTACATGGAATTCTCCAGGCAAGAATACTTGAGTGGGTTGCCATTCCCTTCTCCAGGAGATATGCCCAACCCAGGGTTCAGACCTGTATCTCCTGCATTGCAGCCAGATTCCTTACCCTCTGAGCCTCCAGGGAAGCCCTAAATAAAAGAATGAATAACATAAACATAATAATTTTAAGATTCAAAACAGTGCTCATTTTCTGCCTTCTTGTCTCTCTGCCAGATAAGAGCATGGTTATTTGGAGATTTATGCTCCGTACATGTCTGAAACATGTTCATTTCTTTTTGCCATGAGAATCACTTTCCAATGATAGCCAAAGAAGTTGAGACTTCTTTGCACCAGGACTTGGTTTTGGAAGGTCTACTTCTTTATCGCTGCTCAGGCTGTACTCCACAATCATCTTTGTACCAAGTGACAGAGAGTGGCGCTGAGAAGACCATCAGGGGGTATAGGGAACTCCTTATATTTCCACCTGAGCAAATGCAGGAATCAAAACTCAGGAGGAAACAACCACAGTTTCTATTTAATAGAGAGCAATTTATGATACGGAACAGCAGATAGACACCTACAGACAACACAAGGCAAAACAAGTGAGCGAAACAAACCACCAAGAGCAGAGTGCCCCTTGGAAGCAGATTTCAACAACAGAATGATGATAATCACCTGTCAGTCAAGTACCGGGTAGCAATTTAGTTTGCAGTCTTTGAACATCTTGGTGCAAATGATACGTGTCTGATACACTGAAGAGGAGAATGAGAATGATTTGGGTTTATTCATGCTCAGAAACTACTGCAGTTTCTTTCTCTGGAAATTATTTTCAAATTTTGATATGGAGCACGAGAGAAAAAGACATGATTCAGAAAGAGAGCACCTGAGACTCTGAAGCCTGCTTCTAGGAGAGAGCACAGCTATCGTAGTTGAGATGTGACTCTTAGAAGAGCTGAGGGAGTCATGCTTATTACTTACTTCATGCTAATTGCAAAGAGTGACAGGGCACCAGTCCATTCAGCGAGTTCACATGTTGAATAAACCCCTCAATAGTCCCTCATCATGGGGAGGAAATTGTTCTCATTAGTATTTTATTAATCGAGGTAGAATTTGCGTACAGAAAAATTCACTTTTTTGTGTGTATAGTTCTATGAGTTTTGATCAACACATAGAGTCATATGGCACCCCACTCCAGTACTCTTGCCTGGAAAATCCCATGGAAGGAGGAGCCTGGTGGGCTGCAGTCCATGGGGTCGCTGAGAGTCGGGCACGACTGAACGACTTCACTTTCACTTTTCACTTTCATGCATTGGAAAAGGAAATGGCAACCCACTCCAGTGTTCTTGCCTGGAGAATCCCAGGGACGGCAGAGCCTGGTGGGCTGCCGTCTCTGGGATCGCACAGAGTTGGACACAACTGAAGCGACTTGGCAGTAGTAGTAGAGTCATATAACCACCACTACAGTCAACAGTGGGAAGAATTGTGTTGCCCTTCATATGTTTTTGGGCCCCTTTGTAACTCCTGTCCTCATCCCTGTTCCCTGGAAACCACTGGTCTGTTTCAGTACTGATGGTTTTCCCTGTCTCAGATGTCATAAAGATGAGATAGGCAATCTGCAGCCTTTTGACTCTGGCCTCTTTCACTTAGCATTAATGCACCGTAGCTTCATCTGTGCTGGGGTATGTATCAGTATTCATTCCTTTGTTTTGCTGAGTACTAGTGCCTTGGGTGGATACACCAACAGCTTATTGGTCCAGCTTATTCAACAGTTGAAGGTATTTCCGTTGTTTCTAGTTTGGGGCATTTGTGAATAAAGCTACTATAAACATTCATGTGTAGATTTTCATGTGAGCATAAGCTTTCACATCACTTGCTTTCAATTCTAGTGAGGAATGAGATTGCAGGGTTGCATGGTAAGAGTATGGCCAACTTTCATAAGGTAGACTTTTATGTGAAATTTCCAAAGTTTTTACAAGCTGACTATGCCATTTTTGCATTCCCACTAGCAACAGGAGTTCCACTTGCTTCAAATCCTTACCAACACTTGATATTGTTTATCTTTAAAATTTTAATTTTAGTGGATGAGTAGTAGTATCTCATTGTGACTTTAATTTGCATTTTCCTAGTGGTTAATAATGTTGAGTATCTTTTCATATGTTTAAATTCACCATCTGTATATCACTTGGAAAGTGTGGTCGCCCGCCTCGCCCATAAGGAGAATGCCACAGACAGGATTCTTCTGACACGCAGTTTATTGTTACAGCTCTTTTAGGAAGTGGCGAGGGCCCCGATGCAGGGAAAGCGATTGCTTATATAGCCCAGAGGGGAGGCGTGTCAACCTCTGATTGGCTCATAAAGTCAACCTCTGATTGGCTCATAAAGTCAACCTCTGATTGGCTCATAAAGTCAACCTCTGATTGGCTCATAACAGAACACTGTTAGAATCCCTAATTAGCATATCTGCCTACATATATGCGAAGAACCAGGAAGCAGGAAACCGGAGCCATCCCGCAATGACGGCTGCGGCTCCCGACAGGAAAGTAACATTTCAATTCTTTCGGGTCATTTTATATTTTATTTTGTCTTATATTTTAGTTGTTGGAATTATTTTTGTGTTCTGAATGTACTTTCTTTGTGTATATATATTATGTATATATATTTTGCAAATACTTTCTCCCAGGCTGTGGTTTCCTTTTTTTATGCCTTAACAGTGTCTTAAGAAAAGCAAAAGTTTTACATTTTGGTGATGTCCAATTTATCCTTTTTAGGGAATACATTGTGGTTTTCATCTTCTGGTAAAAAATCTTTGCCTAATCCAAGGTCACTGAGAAGTTCTGTATTGTCTTCTAGACAGTTTGTAGTTTTAGCTGTTACAGTAAGTCTGCTATCCATTTTGAGTTCATTTTTATATATAGTGTGAGATAAGTGCCAGGGTCCAGCCCCAGTGGATCCAGGGTGATTTGAAGGTGGGGATGGAGTCGGCATCCTTGGAAAAATACATATTTAATTACAGATATGTAGAGAGATTAGAAACGGATAGTGTAGTAGGAAAATTAGTGGAGAAAAAGAGGCTGAATAACTTGATATACGTGGAATAGCATCCATGCTCCAGATGGGAATTCAGCCAGAAAAACAGGGAGCAAGAAAGAACAACATGGGGGTGTCAGTCTTTCCAGGAACTGATCCCATTTTTTAATTTTTAGATTTGCTTATATACCTTTTATTACACATAGGGATGAATACAGAGTCACGCGGGGGTCAGCAGTCCTGACCTTTATCAAAATCAGGTGCTTCACATTAAAAAAAAAGGTCTTAGGGGTTTTTACATCATCTTTTGGCCATGAGGCCTGCTGACATTTACAACCCTTTCTTTCTGATAACCAAAAAACTTATTTTTTCCAAGGGTGTTTTTTCTTAAACCAGGCACCACCCTCCAAATAAAGTTGCATTCCTATAGGGTAAGGGTGTAGTGAGTTACAATCAAGAAAGGAATTTATTTAACCCAAGGTTAACATGATCAATCTTAAAGGTTAATACTTATTTCTCCTATATACTAGTTATACTTATTATAAAGGCAGATTTAGCAGCAAAACATCAGCCCAACAAATGAAAATCCTTTCACCAATGTTCCCCTTAAGATCTATTTAGTCTTAAGATAGTGATAAAGTTACATTTTTACCTAGCAAGGACACAGTGATTTATAACAAAGTACAGTGGTCTATAACAAAAGAGAGAATTCATTAATTCAAAAAGTCTAGTATTGCTAAGATCAAAGACTACTATATTTCCTTTTCTATATTCCAAATACATTGATTAATATATTCCCAGGTGCCTAAGCATATGGAGGCCTGGCGGCAATCATTGACTCATCAATGAGAAAAGCCCTATGCTAATACTCCAAACTCTCTGTGCTGTTTATGGTTGAGAGGTTGTCACACAAGCTAGTCTGTTAGCAGAGAGCTTTGACCTGAGACACCCTTGTCACACCCAGGGCAGGGAATTAGCAGTAATTATTGGCATGACAAATGAAAAAACCTTTCACCAATATAATTCCTAATTAATCCACTTCTATACTAATGATCTAACTTCTCAAAAGAGTCTGTATTTAGAAAGTTTTAAACATCCCATGCCTCTTACTGTTGGGAGGCTCTAAATAATCACATGCAGCCGGACGAACCTGATCAGGCAGGCCAGAGAACCTTCAGAGTTCGTAAATTGAAACACTCTTGTCAGGCCCAGAAGTTTTTATTAACTGGAGCTGCAAGTTAACTCCTTCTCCGAGAGAAATGGTTATGGGGGGGTGGGCTCCCCGTAAAGTACTCTGGTTTTGGGGTTAGATGCTCGGGAACAGAGGGTTTCCTGAGGCTTGATCATGCCTTTGTGTATGCCAAGCTTTCTTCCTCATGGCCTTTGCCATGGGCGGAGTTCCTCACGCTGGCTCTTGGGAGATAAAGTTTGAGGTTCTTTTTTTATATAGATCATCATTCTAAATACCATCTCTTAAAAAGATTATTCTCTCTGTGTTGAACTGTCTTGGTGTCTTTGTTGAAAACCAGTTGGCCACATGTTTGTAAATCTATTTCTGGATTGTGTTTTGTTTCATTGATCAATATGGCTGTCTTTAGGCCAATACCACATTGTCTCTATTTCTGTAGCTTTATATGAGTCTCAAAATCAGGTAGTATAAGTTTTCCAACTTTGGTCTTTTTTACAAAATTGTTTCGCTGTTCTAGTTTCTTTACATATTCATATACATTTTAGAGCTCATCAGTTTCTATGAAAAGGGCTGGTGGGGTTTGGATTGCAGAACTCTGTAGTTTTTGCATTTAGAGAGCAGTTGATGGAGAACTGACCTCTGAAAGATACTGAATCTTTGGAAAAATGAGTATAGTTTCTCTCTTCATTTAGGTCTTATTTCATTTCTTTCAGGAAATGTTGCAGTTATTAGCATTTAGGTGTTACGTACACTTTGTTGAATTGTTCCTAACTGTCTCACATGTTATGCTATTAAAAATGATGTTTTTGAATTTCAGTTTCTAGTTGTTATGGCTAATACATATAATAGTTGACTTTAAAAACATCATTTAAAGATATCTATCTGTTATTAATTTCTTATTTGATACCATTGTACTGACCACATGCACTGGATGAATTGAAGACTTGTTTTATGACTCAGAATTTGGTTACTACCATTCGAGTCTTCTCTGTTTCGGGTGAATTTTCCCCCACTTGTTCTGTCAACTATAGAAGAGGTCTTGAAATCTCACACTGTAATTGTGGATTATCTGTTATACTTTTAGTTCTGTTGGTTTTTGCTGCAGGTGCTCTGAAGCTCTTGTTATTAGGTGCATACACATTTATGATTTTTATATCCTGTTGGTAAAATTGACTCCATTATATAATGTCCCTCTTTATAGGCAGATAATATCCTTTTTTTTCTTCTGACATCTACCTTGTCTGGTATTGATTCTCTAGCTTTGTTTTGATGAGTGTTAGCGTGGTACATCCTTTTCCATCCTTTTACCTTTAACCTTTCTGTTTCTGTATATTTGAAGTAAAATTTTGTTGACATCATAGATTCATGTTTTCTTATCCAAATGAACAATCTCTGACTTTCTACTGGTGTATTTAGAGCATCTTGTTTTATATGATTATCAATATGGGTGAGTTTAAATCATCCACTTTGCTTATTGTTTTCTACTTGTCTCCTTTGCTCTTTGTTCCTTTTTCTTCTCTTTTACCATGTTATTTTATATTAAAAAGTATTAGGATTTCATCTTAGGTTCATTATTAGTTTATTATGCTTTTTTATTTTTACTTTAGTAGTTGCTCTTGGATTTTAAAACATATATCTTTAAGATGGTTTGCCTTCAAATAATATTATTTCTTGTTATCACATTGAACATAAGCACCTTATGACATTTATTTCCATTTCCCCTCTTAGTCTTTGTGCTATTGTTACCATATACTTTATTTCTATGTATTTTATAAACTCCATTTAAAATAGTTATGTCTTTTAAGGAGATTAAGAATGAGAGAAAGCTTTTTATTTTTATCTGTATATGTACGGGTTTTAGTTCTCATCTTTGAATAGATCCAAATTTCCATCTGGTCGCATTTCCCTCCTGCCTTAAGTTTTTCCTTTAACACTTCTTCTAGTGCTAGTTGGCTGATGACAGATTAATTTAGCATTTACATGTCTGAAAAAGTTTTTCACCCTCACTTTCAAAAGATAATGTGTCCAGATAAAGAATTCTGGGTTTCCTTTTCCCTTTCTTTTAGTAAAGATGTTGTGCTAATGTCTTTTGGCTTGCATTGCTCCTGCTGTGTGGATCTGCTATCATTCTTGTCTTTGTTCTTCTGTATAATGTATCCTTTTTGCTTTGGCTGCTTTTATGATTTTCTTTTAATATTGGTTTTCAGCAGTTTGATCATCATGTTACTTGGTGTGATTTTCTTCACATTTCTTGTACTTGATATTTTCTGAGCGTCTCGATTTTAAGGTTATGGTTTTTATTGCATTTCAAATATCTGGCCCATTATTTCTATATATATTACATGTTTTTCTTTATATAGATGTGTATTTTGCACTCCCCTTTCTCTTTCCTTATTAAATTGGCCCACAGTGGCGTTTAATTCCTATTTCTTCACTCTCTGTAATGTGTCCCTTTGTTTCCTGTTGCATTTACCACAGTTCAGGTCCTCCTTGTCTCTCTTTTGTCTGTTGCAAAAACTTGTCTTTATTTCACCCCTCTCCAGTCCTTCTTCTATATTCCACACGGCCTATCACAGTGAGCTTTCTGAAATGTGCTATGCTTAAAACCCTTCAGCGGTTGTCTATTGCCTGTAGAATGCACTTAGACTCCATAGCATGGTCCATAGAGCCCTCATCCCTCCCTGCTCGGTAGCCTTTTCCCTGTACTAGCCCCATCCCACGGATGGCACTCTGAACTCTATTTGGCGGTCCCACGGAAGTGCCTCTAGTTCCCCAAGTGCATTGTGTATTTCCATCTATGTACACACTCATGCCTTTGTTATGAGACCTTCATGCCTCCCTTAGCTTGTGCCTATAAACAAACACCTCTTCATCAAGTTGACATACCTCCTCTGTGAAGCATAATAATCTTGTCATCCCTTTCCAACTCCTTTGGACCTTGAACACGCTCTATTGTCTTGAGGTCATTGTTTATTAGTCATCCTCTAGGCCAACTTATGTGTGGGTAGAGACTATATTGTATTTCTTGTTAAATACTGAGTAATGGCACGTAGCAAGCACTTAGTAAGGTGTTTGAGTAGATTGATGGTTGATATTTAGTAGGTATTGAGACCATTCTTCTTAAAATAAATTGAACTCAAATTTAAACATAACACATGTATAAAAAGCACTAATGCAATAATTATATTTTAAGAGCCTACTGTGTTACAGGCACAACGTTAAGCACATTCCATACCTTACCTCTTGTGTTTACAATAGGGGTACAGGAGTATTATCCTCATGAGTGGCCCACTCATGGGACATTTAAGTTTGGAGAGATTATGAACAAGGCTGTGCAGATAGAAAATGGCAGAATGGAATTCAAACTCACGTGTATGTCATATTTTTCCCTCCTTACATGCATATGAGGAGTCCTGCCGTGTCACTGATGACAGTTCTAGCATATTTGATGTTACAGACAAGAAAGTCTATCTAAAAGGCTGTTGCTATGTCTGGAAAGAGTTCTTTGGTAGACTGTTTGGCCTACAGACATCCAGGGCTTATGTCTTGTCTCATCTGTCATATGGCCATGTGATGGGCAGTCTTGAGGTAACAAGTCACAGAAATCTTCCCAAACCATGGGATGTGGAGTTTCCTACAGAGAGGGGTGAAGAGGCTGTAGGCGGTGACTTGGGACAGTGGAAGCAAGGAAAACTCTGGAGGTGCCAGCTGTGCTAACAAAATTTCAAGGGGCTCAGAACTCGTAGTCATCATGATAGCTTTGGCTGGGGCCACATGCCTCCACCCAGTCAGCTGCAGGTCACTGCCTGTTGGACCTTATCTCCTCTTAGGTTCCCCTCAAGGCGACCATTGATTTTTAGCCTAATTGCAATTCACCTCCTCCCCTCCAATTTAAAAATGTTGAGTGTAGTGGTCTTAGTGTAGTGGTTGAGTGTAAAACCGGAGTGTGGTGGTCTCCAGAAGCTGCAGGGGTTGTCCTTTTGTACATAAATATCATGATTTTAAAATATATTCTGTACTATACTACTGAATTCAGAATAAAATTTACAAAGGCATGGTTCTTTCCTCTTTGGACTTTATATTCTAGAAAATAGTTAAACTATGGTTTTGGTGTTTTAATTCTAAAATTTTCTGCTATGTGTGCTGGGGGTGGAGAGCTTTGGTATTTGACAAAAGAAGGGAAATTGTGTTACAGCAACTCTGTTTTCCACAGTGTTGGCACATAAGGGTCTGAAGACAGTGTCAGTTTAAATGTGCACTTGGAGACAATTCTTGACCTGTCTCTCATCTCAGAAGAGTTGCAAGTGGTGTGCAAGGAAGCTAAGTATACCACCTCAACTTTCTGAATAGCCTGTGGATCTATATTTAGTGTTTCTTTTAGTCTAGGTAGGTGAAAGAAAAGGTAAGCTCAGCTAATAAAAAGAATTTTGCTTCTAAGAAGGATACATTATGCTGCAAATTGAAATAAATTAGAACTTTTAATGTAGTTGCATTCTCTCCCTTAGGTCTTATATGATGTTGTAATGACGATTTTTTTGGCTCTTTAAAAAAAAATCTATTAGCATGACTTATTCTTGTAACAAACAGGCACCTAGATTTTGGCAGTGGATGGAGGGTAGTGATGGTTTCTGGAGCCCTTCATGTGATGTCAATTAAGGAATTATTGGGTCAACTCACACATTAAAAACAGCTGACCCACATTAATACTGACCTTAATTATCCCAGTAGATATAATTGCTACTCTCCTTGCTGCCACAAAAGAGGTCACTTATATTCTTTTTCATAATCACAAATATAAATTTTATTTAAGTGCTGACTTGTTACCAGAATTTAAAAAACTAAATCTTGAGTCTACACCATGAACTAATGGTGTTACAGCTCTTATGGAGAGTGGAATTGCTTACTTCACGTTTATTGAAAAGTTTCTTAAGTCTGTTCTTTTAGGGAAAGTATTGTGTTTGGTGGACTTGATAGCATTTCTCATTTCCTTTCCTTTATATTTTTAGAATTCTCCTAAGAAGTCAATTAAAGATATTCCGGGGGAGGATTTCTAAAAAAAGAAAGAAAAAAGAACAGTGTCAAAGACAAAGGTTAATCTGTCATTTTAAGTAGGTATGATAGTAAATAACCTAGGTAGAACCAGAAAGAATATTTTTGTTGAGAAGTTGTTTCATACATTGGTAATATATTTTATGTGTGCTTTTGTTGGAAAGTGTGGGTGGTGGTGTTTAGTCTCTAATCATGTCTGACTCTTTTGCAACCCCCATGGACTGTAGCCTGGCCAGGCTCCTCTGTCAAAGGGATGGCCCAGGCAGGAATACTGGAGTGGGTTGCCATTTCCTTCTCTAGGAGATCTTACCAACTCAGAGATCAAACCCTCGTCTCCCACATTGAAGGTGGATTCTTTACTGCTGAGCCACCAGGGAAGCCCCTTTGTTGGAATATCAAATGATAAATCGTACACACATTGAACTTCCATTGTTAACTAGGTTTCAGGGAAAATGAATGCAGTCATTTATCCTAGAGGTCTCTGTGGGAGACAGATACCTTTATTCAAGTAGTAGGCAGAAAAAGAACATAGCATAACTTTATTCCTAAAATGCCTCTTCTGATTAATCTGAATTAAGAACCTACAAGTGAAAACACAAATAAGGTCTCACTGGAATGAATACACATTTCTTGCATCACTGTATTCTTACAGGGCTCTATGATAAGCCTTCTGATAGCCTCTTCCCTGGCTAATGTTGATAGTCTGAGGATGCTTTGTGGAAATCCTAGGTGAGCTAGAGATCCAGGAGAGATCTGAAAGATTCATTTATAAATGTATTTTTGTCAATTGGTTAATTAGTTTGTTATTGTAGATTGTTAATATTTGACTGGATATTTTGGCAGGTTCATCAAGTGGAGAGGGTGGCGATTTTTCATATGGATATTTGGATTAATGGAGTTCTCTGCACTCAATTTAAATTTAAGTTTAAATTTCTGGCCACTGTGTGCTATCCTTATTGGAAAATAGGAACATTTAAAAAGTTTTGCTGGTGCCTGCAAGGACTTTAATCAGCTATTCTCTTGACTGACAGATATTTATTGAACTTTTATTGCATTCAATAAACTGTGCCGTGGAGTAGCAGAGCAAGAGATAACAGAAAAGTAGGGCATGGTTTCTGCACTCAAGATGTGTCTTTAGCAGAGCAGATAACTGAATCAGTAATTGGTGAATAAATACATTGATAAGTAATGTAATGCTCATAATTTGTAAGCATAAGTAATGCTCATAATTTGTAATGAAATTTTAAAAGGAAAAGCAGTGGGACTTAGTGTTGTCTCTCTCCTGTATCACCATAGGCTGAAATAGCCAGGTATATAGTCAGTCCTCTATGCACCCTTGTTGAATGAATGACCAGGCAACCGTGTATTATACAAGCAGTCAGAGTTATTGTAATCCGGTGGAAGTTCATCCCTTCTGGCTGGGTTAGCCAAGGAAGGCTTTGTAAAGCAGAGGATTTAGTTACTGAGACAGGAAGAACTGCCTAGAGAAAAGGGATTGTGAAGACATTCCTGAGGAGATGCTGCAAGTACACAGGGGAAGTGTGGCAGGGGTGGGTGGTCACCAAAGGGAGATTTTGAAAAGTTTTGGATGGCACGTTTAAATTTTCCTGTAGAGACAGTGGAGCATGAAAAAGGCTGTTTTAGAAATAGGAATCTAGAGGTGTTATACTAGATGCATCGAAGAGGGGAGAAGTTGTAAAAAGCCCATGATAAGGCTTGGTGACGAAGTGGATTGATGAGGAAAAGGGAGGAGTTAAAGGTGGTGACATTCTTGTTTTGAGCTTGGTTGACTTGGATAATGTAATAGTAAAAGCATAAACGGAAAAAGGAAAATCAGAAGGGAAAATAAACGTTTTATGGGAAGGTTTTTCTGTTTTAAATTTCATTTAAAATTAAAATTTCATTAAATTTTTAATGTTTAAAATAACAGAGACACTTCATTGTGGCCTGAGAAAAATCACAGAAGCACAGATCTTTTTGACCTGAGAGGCATCTTGGAGACTGAGTTATGATTAGATGCCAGTCCAACTCTGTTATCTTATTGATGATGTATCAGTATGTGATGAGTGATGTTATCTTATAGCCACCTGGGGTCAGAAAGAGCCCCAGGAATGCAGTCTCTGGCTTAGATGCAGAGCACAAACAGGGTGGCAAATGTGGAGTCATTTACAGTGTATTGAAGGGTACTTAAGAAGTACTCCTTCACTTGAAGTTTGGTTTCCTCTCTTAAATTTGAAGAGCCACTGTAAAATAGTTCCAGGTAACGCACCTGGAGGTATCTATAAACACTGCGTTATAAGACTGGTAGAATCCTTTAAATATTAGGCAATTCATTCTTACTAATAAAAATAGTCTTGTTGTTCAGTCTCTCAGGCGTGTCTGACTCTTTGCTATCTCATGGACTGCAGCACGCCAGGCTTCCCTGTCCTTCACCATCTCCTGGAGCTTACTCAAATTCATGTCCATAGAGTTAGTGATGCCATCCAACCATCTCATCCTCTGTTGTTCCCTTTTTCTCCTGCCTTCAGTCTTTCCCAGCTTCAGGGTCTTTTCTCATGAGTCAGCTCTTTGCATCAAGTGGCTAAAGTATTGGAGTTTGAGCTTCAGTATCAGTCCTTCCAATGAATATTCAGGATTGATTTCCTTTAGGATTGACTGGTTTCATCTCCTTGCTGTCCAAGGAACTCTCAAGAGTCTTCTCTAGCCCCACAGTTCTTGCTCCCAAATGTGGTATTAGTAGTGCCACAGTAATAATAATTTCTTTATCTTTTAATAATTTGACATTTATATTTAATAACTTCTGTGTGGATATCACTGAGTTGAAGGTTACTCAATTCTAAGCATATTTTACACTGCAAATATTCTGTCTAGGAATTTTTTAGCATGGCTCTGGAGTGCCATATTGTCACTTTTGAGGAGGCAGCAGTTGCTAAGGCCCTCACTGGTAGCGTGTCTAGATGGACCTGTAACCCATCTCTCCTCTCCTTGGATGTTGCTAGGAATGATGGTTTCAGCATAATTGGCCTTGGACTTGTGTTAAATAAAAGTGGTGGGGCTCAGAAGGAGGGTTTAGGTGCCAGTTCTCACTCTGTGCATATAGGCTTTTGTATTCCAATCCCTATTACATATAAGGATAGAAAATAATGTCCATCTTCTTGCTCACACCCTTTGTGTCTGCCTGACCCAGACCCAAGGTTGTAAGTACAACATTGGGCTTTTGGCTTCTGGAGGTCGTGGGTGTTATTCCAGCAACTGGGCTGACATTTACTGTGTGAGGATTCTAATTACTTCTTTTTTTTCCCAGCCTTATTGAGATATAATTGACATATATAACATTATATAAGTTTAAGGTGTTCAGTGGTGATTTGATAGCATATCTATATCTATAAATAAAATGGAATGTTTTCTACAACAAGATTAGTTAACACATCTTTCACTTCACATAATGATAGTTTTGTTTTTATGTTGAGAACATTAAGATTCTATTCTCATAGCATGTTTCAAGTTTAGGATACAGTATTGTTATCTATAATCACAATGCTGTACATTAGATCCTCAGAATTATTCATCTTATACTTGAAAGTTTGTTCCCTTTGACCAACATATTTCCCTGCCTCACTGCCCCCTGGAGTGAGGGGCAACCTCCATTCTACTCTCTGTTTCTGAAGTTCAGTGTTTTTAGATTCCATAGGTAAGTGAGCTCATGCAGTATTTGTCCTTCTCTGACTTATTTCACTTAACATAAGGCCTCAAGGTTTATCCATGTCACAAATGGCAGGATTTCTTTCTCTTTAATAGATTATGCACCATGTTTTCTTTATTGGTTCAACTGTTGATGGCCCCTGAGGTTGTTTCCATTTCTCGCTATCATGAAATATGTTACAATGAACATGGGAGCACAGATACCTCTTTGAGATAGTGATTTCATTTTCTTCAGATATTTACCCAGAAGTGGGATTGCTAGATCATATGATAATCATATTTTTAATTTTTTTATGAATCTTCTTACTGTTTTCCATAATAACTGCATCAATTTGACATTTTTACCAGTAGTATGCAAGGGTTCCCTTTTCTCTACATCCTCACCGGCATTTGTTATTTTCTGTTTTTTTTTTTTTTGTTTTTTTTTCATAATAACCATTCTGACTGGGATGAAGTGGTACCTCCCTGTAGTTTTGATTTGCCTTTCCTGATGATTAGTAATTTGAACACCTTTTCCTGTACTTGTTGGCTATTTGCATGTCTTCATTGGAAAAATATTCAGATTCTCTGCCCGCTTTTTAATAGGATTGTTTGTATTTTTGTCATGAAGTTTTGAATGTGAAATCAGACAGGTGATTTGCAAATATTTTCTAATATTCTGTGTTGCCTCTTCATTTTCTTGATCTCTTCTTTTGTTGTGCACAAGCTTTTTAGTTTGATTTAGTCCCACTTTTTGATTTCTGCTTCTGTCTCTTGTTCTTCTGATGTCATATTCAAAAACAATCATTGCTAAAACTAATGTCAAGGAGCTTTTCTCTTGTGTTTTCTTCTAGGAGTGTTAAGGTTTCAAGTCTTACATTTAAGTCCTAAATTCATTTTGAATTAATGTTTGTGAATGATGTAAGATAGGGGTCAAATTTCTTCTTCTTTTTTTTTTTTGCGTGTGGATATCCAGGTTTTCCAACACTACTTATTAAAGAGACTTCCTTTCCCCATTATGTATTCTTATATCGTTGTCATTGTCAAATATTAGTTGACCGTATATGTGTGAATTTATTTCTGGGCTCTTAACTTCATCCCATTGGTCTGTTTTTTCGCCGCTACCATACTATTTTGAAGTCAGCAAGTCTGATGTTTCCAGTTTTGTTCTGTCTCATGATTGCTTTGGCCATTTGGGATCTTTTGTGTTTTCATATGAATTTTAGAATTTTTTTTAAATTTCTGTAAATAAATGCCATTGTAATTTTGATAAAGATTGCATTGAATCTGTAGATGGCTTTTGGTAGTATGGACATATTAACAATATTCACTCTTCTAATCCATATATATGGGATTTTTTTTTCCATTTATTTGTGTCTTCATTTTCTTTGATCAGAGTCTTACAGCTTTTTAGTATATAGATATTTCACTTTCTTGGTTAAATTTATTCCTTAATATTTCATTGTTTCTGATGCTATTTTAAATGGCATTATTTTTAAAATTTCTTTTTCAGATAGTTTGTTGTTCTGTATAGAAATGCAGCTGATTCTTGTATGTTGATTTTATATCTTCAAACTTTACTGAATTCGCTTAGTAGGTTTAACAATTTGTAGTATTTTCTGTGCACAAGCTTATGTTATCAGCAAGCAGAGGTGTTTTTCTTTCTGATATGGATGTGTCTCTTTTTTTTTTTCTTGCCTGATTGCTCTTGCTTGTTCTTCCATTACTATGTGGAATAAGAGTGGTGAGTGTAGGCACTCTTGTCTTGTTTCCGATTTTGGAGGGAAAGCTTTCAAACTTTCACCACTGAATGTGGTGGGTTTGTCATATATGGCCTGTATTATGTTGAGGTATGTTCCTCCATGGGCTTCCCAGGTGGCGCTAGTGGTAAAGAGCCCCGCCTGCCAGTGCAGGAGCCGTTAAAAAAAAACCCGGAGATTCAATCCCTGGGTCAGGAAGATCCTCTGGAGGAGGGCAAGGTAACACACTCCAGTATTCTTGCCTAGAGAATCCCATAGACAGAGGAGCTGGCAGGCTGTAGTTCGTTGGATCACAAAGAGTCGGGCATCACTGAAGCAACTTGGCATACACGTACATGTTCCTCCATATCAAGATTGTTGAGAGTTTTTGTCATGAAGGGATGTTGAATTTTGTCATGTGGTTTTTTTTTTTAACCATGCATTGAAATGATTATGTGATTTTTAACCTTCATGTTGTTAATGTGGTATATCACATTGATTTATTTGCATACGTTGAGCCACTTTTATATCTCAGGGATAAATATCCCTTGATTGTGGTGTATGATCCTTTTAACATTGCTGTTGAATTTGGTTTGCTAGTATTTTGTTGCGGAGAAGGCAATGGCACCCCACTCCAGTCGTCTTGCCTAGAAAATCCCATGGACGGAGGAGCCTGGTGGACTGCAGTCCATGGGGTTGCTAAGAGTTGGAAACAACTGAGCAACTTCACTTTCACTTTTAACTTTCATGCATTGGAGAAGGAAATGGCAGCCCTCTCCAGTGTTCTTGCCTGGAGAAACCCAGGGACAGAGGAGCCTGGTGGGCTGCCGTCTATGGGGTTGCACAGAGTTGGACACGACTGAAGTGATTTAGCAGCAGCAGTATTTTGTTGAGTTTTTTGCATCCAAATTCATGAGGGTATTTGCCTGCTCCTTTTTTTTCCCTTATAGTATCCTTATGTGACTTTGGTATCAAGGTAATATTGATTTCATAGAAGAGTTTGGGAGTATTATAGCCTCTTTAGTTTTTTTTTTTTTTTTTCTTTCTTTCTGGCAGGGTTTGAGAATTGTTATTAATTCTTCTTCTTTAAATGTTTGGTAAAATTTAGCCATAAACCCAGACTGTCCTGGGCTTTTCTTTGTTGAAGGTTTTTGATTACTGATGTAATCTTAAATTTGTTATTGGTCTGTGGAAAGTTGTATGTTTCTAGGTTGTCTGATTTGTGGCCTACAATTGTTCATAGTAGTCTCTTATGACATATTTTTTTTACCCCTGTGGTATCAGTTACAATGTTTCTGCTTTCATATACAGTTTTAAATTCTCTTTATCTTGGTAAGTCTATTTAAAGATCTGTTTTTTTTTTTATCTTTTCAAAAAGACAACCCTCTTGTTCCATTGATCTTTTCTGTTGTTTTTCTATTCTCTATTTCATTTATTTCTGCTCTGATTTTAATGTTCTTTCTGCTAACTTTGGGCTTAGTTTGTTTTTATTTTTCTAGTTCCTTGAGATATCAAGTTAGGTTGATTACTTGAGATTATTCTTTTTTCTTAATGCAGGCATCTATTACCATAAACTTCCCTTTTAGTTCTGCTTTTGCTAGATGATAAGGTTTGGTATGTTGTGTTTCCATTTTTGTTTGTTTCAAAATAGATGTTTTTAATTTCTCTTTTGATTTCATCTTTGATTTGTTGGTTGTTCATGAGTGTTTGTTTAAATTCTACATATTTTTTAATTTTCCAGTTTTCCTCTTGCTGTTGATGTCTAGTTTTATACCACTATAGTTAGAAAAGATACCTGGTTTGATTTCAGTTTTTAAACATTTGCTGAGACTTGTTTTGTGACCTAACAGTCTATCCTGGAGAATGTTTCATATGTGCTTGAGAAGAATGTATATTCTCGTGCTGTTGGATGGAATGTTCTTTATATGTCTCTTGGGTCCGTTTGGCCTCAAGTGTAGTTCAAGTCCAATGTTTTCTTGTTGATATTCTGTCTGAATGATCTATCCACTGTTGAAAGTAGAGCACTAAAATCCCCTACTATTATTACATTGGTGTCTATCACTCCCTTGAGATCTGTTAGCGTTTATTTAATGTACTTACTTCTCCCTGTAAAGCATCTGCCTATAATCCTAGAGACCTGGGTTCAATCCCTGGGTTGGGAAGATCCTCTGGAGAAGGAAATGGCAACCCACTCCAGTACTCTTGCCTGGAAAATCCCATGGATGGAGGAGTATAGTAGGCTACAGTCCATGGGGTCACTAAGAGTCGGACATGACTAAGTGACTTCACTCACTTAAAGTACTTAGGTGCTTAGATGTCTTTGCCGCTGTCACTCATCTGCCTTCCTGGGTCCACAGTTGAATGGAAGGAAATGAAGGACTGAATGGGCCTGATAGGTGAGCCTCTAGTTTTTTTCAGTTACTAAGTTAAGGGAGACAAGAAAGAGAGTGAGTGCAAAATGCACAGCATTCGACAGGATGCGAGCCAGCTCTTTTACAGAAATATGAGAAGATAGTTAAACCTTGATCATCACTAGCAGGGAAGCGAAATGACCATAAAATACTAGTATCTAGAAATTTACTGTCATAATCGTAATTCTTCTGTAAGAGTTTCCTGTTTTTTAAATTGTAGTGATAATTCTGAAATTAAAAAGAATACTAGTTTAACATGCTTATTTTAAACTAGTTCTAGCAGTAGTAACCACCTTTGTCTTCATGGGAGTGCTGAGACTTTGTTAACAACTGTCCAGGCCAAGTATTATAAAATCACTGATCCTGTGTGCTTAGTTAATTAGGAGATCTCGGTTACCTAACATTTGATAGTGGTGAAGTATGAGCAGATTCATCTTGCTGGTGATTTCACATGTCTAAGTCTGCTGGTGGTGGGTACATGGACTTTGTAGTAATGATCAGCCTTGGATGAAAGAAAAACAAAAATCCCATGTAGAACTGGGGAACTTCCAGCTTTGCTAGGTAGGGTATTTTTAGACTGGGGCTAATGAACTGCTCTTCAACCTGAAGTCTTCAGGGACAGGCAGTCTGCAAGTACCAAATGAAAAGCCAAGCCAGTATTCTTGAATTTATAGATCCAGTTTACCAGATTGAAGGGCACTCGCTCTTTGTAACTAACTGAACTAGCTGGCCCGTGCATGCCGAGTTTCTATGGCAATATGATCTCAGTGACCTCTCTTCTCTGTTTGGAATGTAGGTGATAAGAATGGAGGTGAGCCTGATGATGCTGAACTGGTAAGGCTCAGTAAGAGGCTGGTGGAGAATGCAGTGCTCAAGGCTGTCCAGCAGTATCTGGAAGAAACACAGAGCAAAAACAAGCCAGGGGATGGGAGCTCTGTGAAAACGGAAGAGGCTGATAGGAATGGCACTGCCAGTGACAACAACAGGAAATGAGACCCAAATGCAGGCAGGACCCCCTGCTCCGTGAGAAGCACCCCTGCCCTCCTCTGCCGAGTCAATGGACTGATTCGCATTGTGCTGTCTAAGTGTCCTGTCCAGTCTGTGAAGATTGCCTAATACTTTTCATGATTGACGTGTTTGCATTTCTGAAGCACAACAGAAGAGGAATGGAGAAGTGGGACTATCAGAGGAAATCAATTTACGAAGGAAGAATGGCCCAGGTTTCACTTGCCCTCAGCCATGGCTGAGGGAGAGGGGACTTTGGGTTATGCCTTGTGGACTCAAATGAAAGGCATGGAAGAGGCCTTGACGTAAATGGAATACTGCCATTTCAATTGCTTAGCAGGGCATTTGACTACCTTATCTGAGGCCAACACACACACAGAGCTAACAAGTGCTGCGATTAAAATGACCACTGTTGAAATTATTACCCATAAGTTGGTCCACAGTGTTCCATGTTTGTCCTATGTGTGTTGTTGCTATGCATTATTTACAGTAACTTTGATTCTTGTAAATGATATATTTTGGTGAAATGCAACCTTTTCTATAAAATGTGGGCAGCATTTTAAAGGTTTCTTTTTAACCTTCTTTTGATAAGTCAGTGTGCCATATTTAATGTTTTTCATTGGCATTTGTACGTGAAATGTATCATATAATTTTTTTCCCATAGGCCCGAAACCTATTGGAATCCGGGACTTAATTAATGAAGCTTTGCGTCGAGAGAGGATGGGTCTGCAGTCCAAAGTGAAGGAGATAAAAGCACTTTTATTAAAGCCTGAGATTCAGGCCAAAATCAGGAGGGAGCTTTTGAAGGAAGATTCATTAACAACAGTAATCAAGGAAATAATGTGGATTTCAGTGCAACTTTGACATAAACTCTACATTGCTATCATGGTACTAGAGTTTATGATAGCTTTCCAGCTCATTAAATAGCTCTTTGGTGAATACCAAAGAAGTGTTCTGATAGTTTGCACAACAGCAAACCAACATTTGGTAAGGAATGAACAATTTCTTTCCAAAGAAAACTGAATTCTGCACTGTTATTTTTAAGCTAAACTTGTGTTTTAGAATGTTTATCTCTGTAATACCAAGATTCATTTTATAGAAAAGACTTCTTAATTAGTTGTTGTGAGATGTTCCTTGAGTCCTCACAGATAAAATATACAGACTGTGAAAAATCATTTACAAAAAAAAAATAAAACCCAGTATTTTAAGGGTTGTTTCCTGTTGACATGACTTTTGTTGTTATTCAATCAAAAGAAATATTGTTCACATGTATCTATATCTAGTGTTACTTTTAATGAGACTTTGAATGTTTATTGATCACTAGTACTTGAATGAACATTTATAAATGTAATTATTGCAGTCACTGGTTAAGAATGTTTTATAATTTCCATATGTATTATTTTTCAATGATTGAAATGTAGTTTGCTTTTTTCATTTCTTACTGAATATTTGGGATTTTTATTTTCTACTTTTCTGAAGATAAGCTAGCCCATGTCTTATTGTATCCCTTATAATCTGAATTTGCTTGCACTGGTTCATTTTTAAAGAATATTCTTGAAAATTTTCCTTCCCATGTGATAATCACTGGTAACAGCTTTTTCTATAATCATTGTAAAATTGCTGCTACTAACAGATCATGATGGAGGGGGAAATTATTAGAGATCAAATATGTAATCATTTCAAAGATAAAATCCAGTTTACTCATGGATTTTTGCTATTTTTTCACTGGGTAAATTATATTACATTTATTTATAAGTGAGTTTATGCATTTTCATGCCTCTTAATAAATGTATTGTTTTCCCTTGTTGCCTTTCTTCATTTATTTTTTTTCTTCGTAGAATCTGAATATAGTGAAGTCAGAAATAGGGGCTGTGATAGTTTCAGTGTTTTTAAGACTGTTTTGTATTAGATATAGTTGGATAACAATGTTATGATAGTTTCAGGTGTACAGTAAAGTAATTCAGTTGTACATATCCACGTGCCTAGTCTTTTTCAAATTCTTTCTCACTCAGGTTGTTACATAACATTGAGCGGAATTCCCTGTGCTATGCAGCAGGTCCTTGTTCAGTGTCTCTTAACTTGCTAAGATAGCCCAGTTGTCAGAGCACCTTTAACCTTAGACGTTTAAATCACTCCAAATCAGTCAGCTTCACAGAGAATATCAACAGAACATTAAAGGCAAAGAAAATCTCAGTAGCATCTTATGAACTACTCACAGTGGGTCACTCCAGCAATGTCAGTAGCAGAGATTAGAGAGCATGTGCATCCAGATGTGGAGACCCAGCTGCTGCTTACCATGAGCCTCTCCGAGGGTGGAGATTTTATTGTATGTAGGTGACTTCCTTGAGTTAACCCTTGAGGTGAAAGCAAAGATATTTGGGAGCTTGCCTTGTTCTTTAAGAGAGGAAAGTCATAAGGAGATAAAGTGCTTTATCCAAGGCCACACTGCTGCTAGGCAGTTGGACCTGTGCTCAGACCTAGGGCCCCATCTCAGCATCCACTGTTCAATAACCTGTTAGTGGTATTTTAGGAGAAACAGCATGCTAAGTTATTAGTATTTTAGGAGAGCAGCACATCTTATAGCATCTCTATAGATCTCTTTATCCTCAAGGAGCTACTTCAACACTTCCCAACAGTTTGAAAAGCTGAAAAAGTATCCTTTTTGCAATCTGGAGTTGCATGACTTTCTACACAACTTACTGTTTTTTTAAATTATGCATCATACCTCCCAGGTGTTACATACCTGGCCATGAGCCAAGTGCTCTAGGCACATTATTACGTTTCTTCTCTTCAGTGACCCTGTTAGGAAGTTACTAGTACTGTTTTACAGATTAGGAAATTAGGAATGTGAGGCTCTAAATGGTTAAGTAGCTATTTATAAAGCAAATAAAAGGTAGGGCTCAATTTAGACTTGCATCTATTCTACTTCAAAGCCACGCTGTTTCCAAAACGCAGCAGGTTCCTCTCTCCACTGAGTACAAGTCATTTCACAAGTTAAGAATGTAGAACTAAGAGAAGTCATTTTCTTTTGACTAAATCATCTCCCTTGCAGCCCTGAAGTTCTATGAACATAGGAGAGTGGTCAGCTGATGTGATGGAACTGGAGAAAAAAAACCCAGGTATTTAGTTTAGGGATTAAAGATTATAATAATATAATATCACTAGTGAATTTTTCATTTAATCAGGTTTACAAAGACAATGAAAAGTGCACAATAAAATAAATCTTGTTTCCATTAAAAAATCTAAGTATGACATTAATTTGCAAAAATTAAAGTTTGTGATGGGAAATATTCAAAATGACTTTTTCCCCATTTAGTCAAAACTGGAGAAGAATCGTTTGTTGGGTCACCGAGACAGACTGTTTTGTCCTCGATTGGTATAGTATTTTATATAGCCTTGTCTTCTGACAAGGGGACTGCGTGGTTGGTGAAAGAGTGTCAGTTTGGTCCAGGAGACAGACTGTGGTCTCTAGACCTGGACTGTACCAACAGTGATTCTCAACAAATCAGTTCCTTTTGTGAATTGAAACAGTTTGGTGATAGGTGATTTTCAGGGAACCTAGTCTCTTTGTGACTTTATTTTGATGGTATCATGCTGATGCCATGTCTCAACCAGCTACCCATATGTGAGGCCTTCTTGCTTACGCCATTCTAGTACATCTGTTGTCAACAAGAGATTGAGATTTCTAGAAGGCTCTGTCAGCATCATGTAGGTACAAATTTACTTTTATGACCAGATTCCAACATTTTCTGTCACTGGTAAAATAGTAGACCCTATATGAATATTTTTTAAAATGTCAAAAAAGTAATATTTTCAACAGCAGGACAAGACTCTGCTAGCTTTGAACTTGGTCCTATTTATAGCATAGATAGCCATGACAACTCTGCCAACAAATGTTTGTATAGTCAAGGCTAGGGTCTTTCCAGTGGTCACGTGTGGTTGTGAGAGCTGGATGGTAAAAAAGACACAGAGTGCCAAGGAATTGATGCCTTTGAACTGTGGTGCTGGAAAAGACTCCTGAAAGTCCCTTGGACAGCAGGGAGATCGAACCAGTCAATCTTAAAGGAAAGCACTGAATTCTCATTGGAAGGACTGATGCTGAAGCTGAAGCTTCAGTATTTTGGTCACTTGATGAGAACAGCCGACTCATTGGAAGTCCCTGATGCTGGGAATGATTGAGGGCAGAAGAAGAGGGCATCAGAGGATTAGATGGGTGGATGGCATCACTGATGCAATGGACATGAACTTGGGCAAACTCTGGGCTATGGTGAGGAACAGGGAGAACTGGCGTGTTACAGTCCACGAGGTCACAGTCAGACACAACTGGGTGACTGAAGAACAGCAACAATGGCATCTTAGATGATTGTTGTATTACTCTACTTTTCATTCTAAACTTCAGACCTTTGAAATATTCTAGTTATAGCTAGAGCATACTTAAGATTCAAACTCTTCCCTCTAAAACCCCAGTGTGCTTCTATGTGTCATCTCAGCAGCCAGATGTTCCCATAAGGAGATAATTAAAACAGTTTTGACTTCATATTCTAGATGTCCTTTCAGACATAAGACTAATACAGTTGACCACCAATTCATAAACCAGTTACCATGTTAAACTAACAAATTAAAAGTTTATTTCATTATATACTCAAAACAAACCTATAATATCTGCAAACCTAGTATCAGTTTTATCTTTGAACAAATTGTGGATGCATTCCTGAATTCCAACTTTTCCAGGTGTTCATATAAAAAAGAAATAAACCCAGTGTACTTTTAAAAATAGTCTACAAGTCCTTACATGAATTTGATGGCAGCACACATTCTTAACAAGACAGACCCCTAGATTATTCACTCACAGTAAAAATGAATATTAGAGCAACTCGCTCTTGAGTCAGTGAATTTAAAATTCACAACAGTTCTTTCCTGGAACACTATTTTGGGGATAAGAAAGCTTGTTTATAAGGTAATTTGAGAGCTAAAGGAAGGTGCTGTTATTATCTCTTGTGTAATGTCCTCAAAACTACTTGTTTGCAGTCATTAATTGTAACTGATAAATTCAAACAATTTGGAATTATTTTAAAGTATAAACTGCAATACTCATTGAAAGGTTATGAAGTTTTGTTAAAGCATCAAAAATAGATACAGTAAAACTGAGAAATTGATTTATTGTTTTTGGGAAACATATGCTGCTTTCCCTTTAGTGGGTCAAATGATTTCTGAAAGCCCACTCTTCTATGACACTGCCCTATATATCTATATGTAAAAGTCTTTGGCCCATCTTTGTTTGCAGTCTTGTCCATTTAAGCTACTTCACTGTTCAGCATGCTTGTTCTTAGGTAAATATATAGTAAATGGGTGCGACATTGCCAATTACTCCCTACGCTTCCTGCCAAAAACCATATGGGTGCAAAATCACCATGGTTATTTCTTTGAACCAAAGAACATTTACTTCTTTTTTTTTTGCCTTTTTAAACCACAAATATATGATCTCTCCCCATATTTAAGTTTTTTGGTAAATGCTCACATAATATATATAAAGTTGAAGATGAGAGGACAGAAAAAAAACAAAACAGACTTACAGTTTGATAGGAATTAACAGTGCTGAGGAAATAAACAAGTGATATATGTACACACCAATCAAGAATTATTTGATATGCTATTTGAGGTAGGGAAAACAATGACTATGCAACAGTGGGAGAGACTAAGTATATCTTTTAAGATTCTGGAAGACAGTTTTGGAGGCTATTTTTATCAGGTCCAAGCTTGGGAAATGTCTCTATAGAAGAGGATGTGATAAGGGCTTTTGATAGTTTTGTGGGCATTTCTCACAGTTAGTGACTGCACAGCATCTTTTGAATACCCTTTCTTGTTTGAGGAAGCCCCTACCTTGTGATCCCCACTTCTCCAGGGAGAGGTCTGCAGTAGAGGCCAGGAACCCCCCTTCTCAGTCTCCTTTATCACTAGGGTTCAGCCATAAGCTTTGGGCTCCACCAAGCAAGAGAGAGACCCTGTATGCTGCAGGGGCAAAGTCGCTGTTTGGGATCCTATGCCCTATGTAGGTGTCATGCTGGCAGAGGGTAGAGGCAGGAGTGTTCACTTGGAGCATCTGACAGTGGAATGAGGCATCTTTCCTGCTACTTGGCCACCCGGCCTGATTCTTTGGACATGCTGGGGATTCTGTGAGTTACTGAATATCCTTTGCTATAAAGTTCCCTTTCCACTTAAACTAGCTAAACTGATTCTGCTGTTTGCAGCTAAGTCCTGGCTGATACAGGCCACACTGCACTAAGTCAGTATTTCAACACAGGGCATGACTTGGCATTTTGAATTGGACATCTTTCCTAGCGTGAGACGGGTATTTGTGATGTAAGAAGTTGCCATTCCTGACCCCCAGGGACTAAATGTCAGTAGCAGACTCCAGTTACTATGACAAATAAACATCCCCACACATTTCTCAAATCCCCTCCAGATGAGGGCAACATGACCTCTTGGGAAACGCACTGTGTGCTCTCCTAGCAGCATAAAAGAGTTCACATGCTTCCTCTCATGCCCATTTTATCAAGAGGTAATTTAGGTCTTAAAAAGGACGTGCTCATTGGGGCTTTGTACACTATTACATTCCTGGATAGAAGCAGGACAGTGAAGCCATCTGCATGTTTTAGTGACATGGATCGAAATACCTAGTTGCTGCATGAGAAAAACAGTGAAAGCATCGATTGTGATGATAAGGACACCATTGTTGAGTTACCACTGCGATTCTTTGGGCACACTTAGAGAATGAAAGAAGATGACCTCCAAAGTGAAAGCTATGTGGCATGATTAACATATTGTCATAATAAAAAGGCTATTTCTCATTTATTTTATTCAAAAATATTTTGCATAGTATGCTGAAGAGCAAAAGTTTATAATAAACAGACGTAGAGATATTTTAATCAAAGAAATCTGAGAAATAGGTTTGAAATATAAAAATGTTTTAATATACCAAAAATATTAACTTTTCCTGAGCAGATATGGTAGAAAGATTTCAGCTATAGAGTGGGAAAGCACTGTTCCTATAGGGCTCTACTGAAACCTGGAGAAGAGTGGCTTCCTGAGTTAAGTGACACACGTGGAAACACAGAGAAAAGTTCAATGGAGCATTCAAATCAAAGGAATATAATAAATAGATACAAGAGAATGAATACATTAGCGATAAATTGTGGAGAATTCAAACTTTATGTTTTAAGAGAAATTACTAGCCTTTAGTGCATTCAGAATGTGTCTTTAATGTTTATGCTAAATAGCTGTTGTAGTTTATTGTTTACCATAGAGAAGTATCACCCCCCCCACCCCCAAATCAGTGACTATCCTAGACCTAATTAGAAGGAAGTGATATAAACAAGAATGGCTCAGCCTGGGGTAGATTATTGGTTCCAGTTCTCCTTTCCTGTATCCTTCTCATATGACTGCCTGTTTCATATGGCTTTACAGTGAATCTCACCAAAGGCAGAGTGTATTTTTCTGCTCTACTGATGATACCTTACTTGGCCAAGTGACTTGCCTTGACCAATGAGATGTATGTGAATATGAAGCAGGCAAAGGCTTGAAATGTGGAGACTTGTGAAGCAAACCTGAACCAGAACTGCAGCCTGGAGCCAAGCCCTGCCAAGTGCAGTCATGACCAGCAGACCCACGCCTGCAGCCGGTGAGTGAGAACCAGATGCCTGTTGTTCTGTGCCACCTGCTTTTTTGTTACGCAGCAGTAGTGTAGCAAAAGCTAACTCGTGTAAGACCTACAAGTCAAACTGAAACACCACAGCAACCTTGAGCTAAATTGTGCTTTTGAAAAAGGCAGTAGCATCCAGAGAGGATGTACCATTTTGGGGCTGTATGGATTTCATATTATGTAATTTACGGTATTTACATTTTAAAAAATATACATATTATGTTTATAAATGCTTTTAAACATTAAAGTGATAAGTTCTAAGATTACAAGTGAAATTACTTCCTAATTTTTGCATTTTAGTAATTTTGCTATCTATTGTTGTTGTTAAGTTGCTAAATTGTATTCAACTCTTTGTGATTCCTTGGACTGTAGCCTGCCAGGCTCCTCTGTCCATAATATTGTCTAGGCAAGAATAATAGAGATTTTAGTAATTTTACAATCTATATTAAGCATTTATTCTTACAGATAAAATCTTAAATGCTATTTTAAAATAAAACTAATCTATTCAGATATCACACAATTCATTATGTTGCAGCTGCAAGAAATTACAGCCTAAAGATCACCTTACTCACAAAACTCACCCCATTCTCTTATGCATTCACTCACTTTTTGAACATTTCCTCTGGGCCAGATATTGAGCTGGGTGTTCGGTATGCAAAAATATCTATTTTGGAATGATATCCAACATATTGATATAGGTGTATTTATTCCTCTCTCTATAATCTCTATTTCCCTCATTTTCAGTAAGACCTTGTCTTTAGTGGGAGGCTACAACCAAAATAGAAAGAGAAGCAAAGGGCCGATTTTCACAGTTCTGGTTTTTCTGCTCCCAGTGGCCCAGTTCTCGGTATATGCCGTAGGTTTGGCAACGTAACAGGATGTTGGAGTCTTTCCCTGTCTGCTCTCATTTCCACTGAGGCACTAGGAAGCTAGATACATAAGAAGGATATATGTACAAAGGGAGAAACACCCAGACCCCTCAGTGAGGTCAAGAACACAAAAAGGGGTAACAAAGGATTTGTGAGGAGGAAGTATTTGGAGCAAGCTGTGCTGTAAACCGTGTGCTTTTCCTGGTGGGGAGGGCCTGCTGAGTACTGCGGAAACTTTCAGTGCAAACAGCTTCTTCCAAACACCAGCACTAAGAGACGTGAACTTGGCTGTGGCCTCTAGTAGTCTAAAGTTAGTCCCCACGGTGACCTGTCCCCCTGGCAGATCTTGTCTGGAAAAGATCAAGACTGCCAAAATGTTGGTTTTATTTTTCGCAACTTTATTGAGAAATAATTGATGACTATAATTAAAGTGTATAATGTGGTGATTTGAATACATAGCCATTGTGGAATGATGACCAAGATCAAGAAAATCAGCATATCCCTCAGTTCACATGTTTAACTTTTTTTTGTGTGAGAATGCTTAAGATCTAGTCTGATCAAATGTAAAGTATACAATACAGTGTTATTAACTATAATCACCATCCTGTACATTTGATCCTCAGGATTTATTCATCTTGTAACTGCAAGTTTGTGTCCTTTGATTTACATCTCCTTGTTTCCTTCTTCCTCATCCCCTGGGTACTACCATTCCACTCTTCATTTCTATAAAGTCAGCTTAAGAAAGAGACTCCACATATACGTGACACCGTACAGTATTTGTCTTTCTCTATTTGGCTCATTTCAGGCTTCCCAGGTGCGCTAGTGGCAAAGAACCTGCCTGCCAGTGCAGAAGCTGTAAGAAACTCAGGTTCAGTTCCCTAGGTCTGGAACATCCCCTGGAGGCGGGCATAGCAGCCCACTCCAGTATTCTTGCCTGGAGAACCTCATGGACAGAGGAGCCTGAGGGCTACCGTCCATGCATCACAAAGTCAGACAGGACTGAAGTGACTTAGCACACATGCACACAGGCATTTGGCTCATTTCACTCAGCAGAATGCTGTCCAGGTTCCTATGTCCTGGCATCATTGATAACCAGCTACAGGACAAACTGCTTCTCAAAACAAAAACCAAACAGTAATTATCTTATTACAATTTCTAGTGATTCTTTTAAAGAAGGAAGAATGAAAGAAAAATTAAGGCAAATTGTGGTGAGGCATACCATTTTGGTGTAAATGAACAAAAATATCCTGTTATGACTGTATCTTGCTAGTTGTGTCTTTTAGAATGGTGGCCACAAAGTGAAAGAAACAAGTGAAACCTGGGAAAATGGGAAAATTGGATGCTTCACATCAACCATTAGTTTGATTAAATTATTTAGGTAAGAGGCTTAAGAACCTCAAGTGATGCTGAATCAACAATGGTGCAGTGATACTGAAAATACTGCTGTAATGACATTCTAATGATGTGAAACAATAACACTGTAATGATGCTGATTAAAACTCAGCATCATTATAGCAAGGAGAATCTCATTGTATTGCTACAAAACAGGGACTCAAATTACTTCTAAACCAACTAAAAATTTCACAAAATTCACTTTTTTTATATGCAGTTTTATGTTTTTACCCATACAGATGCTTGTAATGACCACCATAGCCAAGATACTGAATGATTTTAATATCCCAAAGAATACCTTCCAGCTACACCTTTCTTCTTAGACCCTCCCTTCACTCCAAACCCCTGGCAATCACGTGGTCTGTTCTCTGTTATTATATTTCTGCCTTTTCAAAATGCCACAGAAGTGAAATCATACAATGTGAGTTCGAGATTCCTACCCATTGGAGACTGAGTTCTTTCACTTACCAAATACAGAAATGTTTTTTATTTTTAAAAGAATGTTTATTTTTGCCAAATACTAGGTAAAGGAAGAAGACAAAAAAGACTCAGTTACTGCAGGACTTAAAAGGATAGCATCTTGACATTTTTAAAGAAATGGAGAAGTAATTAAGACACTGCAGAAACAGTGTTTTCCTTCATGTATAAGGAGAGCTTCTGTTTAAAGCAGATGGATTTGGGTTTGCCTTTTCTATTTTGGGCGTGTTCAAATATGTGTCCTCTAGATGCGCGATGAAAGAAAATTCACCTCCCTGCAGCCTCCCCTTAGTCTCTGCATATGGAAACGTAA
>SJYC01150601.1:0-11190 GCA_006408675.1 Madoqua kirkii
TGAGGCCTGATGTGCTGCAGTTCATGGGTTCGCAAAGAGTTGGACAGGACTGAGGGACTGAACTGAATTGAACTGAACTGGAAGTTCACTATGAGGGAAAGTCCTATAACACCACTGTTGCTACTCCCAGTTTTACAATCTTTCAGTGCTTTATGAGTATTTATTTTAGTAGTCAGTGAGAGATGTCACAAAATTCAGACAGAGAGTGGGTTGCTGGAAGTCTGTTTAGGGCTCAAAGAACTAAGAGGAGAGGGAGAGACAGAGCAGGGAGGAGAATCCAGTGCTTTTGAAAGAAATTTAATGCATTTCCTTTTGTTGGCAAAGACTATCTGATAAGAGTGAAAGCATTGACAGTATCTTGAACACCGCATAGCTTTCCATTTTTCTTTAGGCCCAGAGTGATCTCAAGCTGGGATGAAAATATATATATTAATTAGTATAAACTCATTGATAATGCTCAAACTTGGACAAACCTAAGAGTCTGATGGTAGACTAGGCAGCCTTTGTCCCAGTATTTTTGCCCCAGGGAGGTGGGAACCAGGAAGAGAAAAGAGGAGGAGGTAAGCAGGGATGACTGAAAAATCAGTGAATCCAGGGGGCTGTACTCCCATCTCACCAAATGCCTAACCTGATATCAGACCTGTGTTTGGAAAAACATGCCTCTCTTATGGTGTTCTAGGAACTGCATGTTATTCTTCTTTGGGGTGTTTTCTGAATTTCCGCTAAAAGCACTTAGCTCCTTCTGATTCTTAAACATGTTCCAGGCTTTCATAACCATTAAGGTGAACAACAACCAAAGGGTCAGTGAATTCATTAACCTCAGTGCTTGAATATCCAGATGTTGGGGCATGTTTACCAGAAATTTTCCCTAATGAGCCAAGCCACTTTGGCACAGGAGTTTTGGGTGCTGTAAGCAAGGCTTTCTCTCTCGCAGATTTGTTCAAGAATATTCTCTTTGTTCAAAGGGCCAGACCTCAGGTCTGGGGTACTAAAGATTTATTTCTAAACCTGACACATTTTCAAGACAAAAATACACATCCGGTCAGAAATTAAAATTGAATCCAGAGTAAAGCTCAAATAACAAAGAGAGTTTAAAGCGTCAAGATTTCTGCCTACTCTAGAATATAGTTTTAGGAAACTTGGGTGTGGCTTTAATGCAATGAACAGATGGGGTCCGTGTGTAAATGTGCACTGAGCTGTAGAATTTTTACTCTCCCCAACTCTTAAGTACTCTGCATATCTAAATTCCCATGAAAAACATTTCAACTGAAGAAAAGGAAACACAGAATAAAGAGGTGGTTTTTTTTTTTTGGCCATGCCACACAACATGTGGGATCTTAGTTCCCTACCCAGGGATCAAATCCACACCCTCTGCATGCCTTCATTAGAAGTTCAGTCCTAACCACTGTACCCTCAGAAGAATCCATGAACAATGGTCTTCTCTAAGCTTCTCTATCTGATTTCCTTGAGGAGATCTGTTTTCTTTGAAGTTCACCATTCATAGGAATCTGCCTAACATGTCACCCCTTGCTGCTGTACTCACTAAGACCAGCCCAGGGTTCCAGCGCAGCGCTTGGGTAAGGATAACACCACAGGCCTGACAGGCCCTGGGGACCCAGAGAAACCCTGGAGCTTCCACAGTCCGGGATCCCTGGGGATATTGCTCTTGTAGTACCGACCAGAGAGAGTAGGAGAGCCCCATGAAGAGAAGCTTTAGAGGAGATACTGGGCCAACGCAGACTTCTAAAGGCTTTTTCTGAATGGGATCATATATAATGAGTTTGTACCCTGGGATGTTAGAAATTGAGTTATTTGTCCTAGGATTAGGTAAGAGCAGGATTTGTGTCTCTGAAAGAGGTCAAAACAAGTGACTGAGTATGTTTTCTCAACATCAGACATCAAATTTAACCTAACCCTAGACAGCTGGATAATCACATAATTTCAGGGTTGCCTTACACTTTACTAGGACTTCCCTGGTGGCTCAGATGGTAAAGCGTCTGTCTACAGTGCGGGAGACCCGGGTTCGATATCTGGGTCAGGAAGATCCGCTGGAGAAGGAAACGGCAATCCACTCCAGTACTATTGCCTGGAAAATCCCATGAACAGGGGAGCCTGGTAGGCTACAGTCCATGGGGTCGCAAAGAGTCAGACACGACTGAGCAACTTCACTTCACTTCATTTCACTTACACTTTACTGCCTTTCTATCACAGAGGAAACACATGTGAAGAATGGGAAAAGGAAGCTAAGTGATACTTTTTAGGTCGGGGTGATAGAGAAGAGGACTGTGGCTCAGAGGGTGTAGTCGAGAGTCCTTGGGAGTCACAGAGAGCACTCCAGGTCAGTACTGGCAGGAAGGGAGTGTCCCGTCCAGTGACGCAGAGACAATGAAGCATCTCGGGTAACAAGAACTGGAGATAGACCTGCACCTCCAGGCTCTTCCCTGAATATTTCCCCTTCAGTCTTCCCAGATTTGATGTGACAGAAGAAAATGCCAAAGATGTTTTCTTATGAGTGGGAAGTATGATCCAGAGGACATTCAGCGAAGTCTTTAGAAAACAGTAATGTTTGAAAGGTCTGAGGTCTCTTGTTTCCAAATCATATTGTTACCAATTGAACTTGGGTCTGCCCACCTGCTGAGCAGCAAAGCCAGTTTATTGACACTGGGTTGTGGTGAAGGAAACTACTGTGTTTAGCGCAGGGCTCAGCAAAAAGAACAGGCAGCTCATGGGTAAAAGATCCAAACTCTCCGATGGCTTTCAGGGAACTTTTTTTTTTTTTTAATGTACTTACTTATTTATCGGCTGTGCTGGGTCTTTGTTGCTGTGCATGGGCTTTCTCTAGTTGCAGCAAGCTGGGGCCACTCTCCAGATGTAGAAGCCCCACTTGGGCTTCCCATTTTTGTGGCTTCTCTTGTTGCAGAGCACGGACTCTAGGGCCCAGTGGTTGTGGCATATGAGATTAGTTGCCCTGCAGCATATAGAATCTTCCCAGACCAGGAATTGAATCGGTGTCCCCTGCATTGAAAGGGGGATTCTCAATCACTGGACCACTAGGGAAGTCCCAGGGAAGGGTTTTAAAGGCAACATCTAGGGTGAGGGCTGTGGTGTGCATGGCTCTCTTCTGGTTAGTTGGTGGTGAGATAAGGGTGGGGTTTCAGGAAACTCAGTCATCAACCTTCTGGTTCCAATCAATCTGGGGTCACACAGTCGCTAACCTCCACCTGGGTAAAGGTCTTAGTTCCTTCAGAACCACTCAAAGACATGTGTCAGATTGTTAGTATATCTCTTGGGGAGGAACAAGGATTCTGTTTTATTGCTGAACTGTTACTACTTTTCTTGCTTAATTGCTTTTCCTTTGTTTCTGCCTTCCTTCACTTCAGTTCATTCAGTTCAGTTGCTCAGTTGTGTCCGACTCTTTGCGACCCTGTGGACTATAGCACACCAGGTTTCCCTGTCCATCACCAATTCCTGGAGCTAGCTCAAACTCATGTCCATCACGTCAGTAATGGACAATCATCTCATCCTCTGTCACCCCCTTCTCCTCCTACTTTCTCCTCACTCTTTCCCAGCATCAGGGTCTTTTCCAGTGAGTCAGTTCTTCGCACCAGGTGGCCAAAGTATTAGAGTTTCAGCTTCAGCATCAGTCCTTCCAATGAATATTCAGGACTGATTTCCTTTTGGATGGACTGGTTGGATCTCCTTGCAGTCCTAGGGACTCTCAAGAGTCTTCTCCAATGCCACAGTTCAAGAGCATCAATTCTTCGGTGCTTAGCTTTCTTTATAGTCCAACTCTCACATCCATACGTGATCACTGGGAAAACCATAGCTTTAACTAGATGGACTTTTGTCATCTTCCCTCACTTCCCTAATTAGTAACTCCTTGAATTTGCTCTTTGGAACTCATGGAATACGTAGGAGACTAGGTATTCTACAAAAAAGAAATGGAAGACACAGAGGGGCTTTGTTACCCTAGAGGACCCCACAGGATCCTGTTTGGTTTCCCTGTTACTTCAGATACAAATTGTGGTTCTGAAATAACAAGGCTCAGGATAGAAGTACCTGAGCTTTCTGAATAAAAGTACCTTTTGAAAAGCTCTTAACCAAAGCTAATTTAATTTTTATACATGTTCCCTGTGTTCTTTCCATTTCTCAGAAACCAATTTCAGAGGTAAATAGTTATCTGTCAATTTCATTAGATTAGACAAATGTAGTATAATTGTATAATTCTTCACTATTTCCCAATTACTTTTCTTTTGCCTCGGATTGCTGAAGGAGCATTTACCAATGATATTAACTTGTTGATTTAAATCCTAGGCAACTTTGTCTCCAAATAAATTGACATTTATCTTCTTTCAACATGATCCTACAAATGTAGGGTTAATATTTATCATGCAAATAAGTATTTTATACACATGGGTTTATTTCCTATTTTTTTCCCTCTCAGTGCTTCAATGTCTATTCTATTCTGATATCTCTCAGATTACTGCAGCCTCTCTAGGGAAACTCTTTTCAGATTGAACTTAAATATTTTCTACAACAATTTCTAATCCAGAAATACCAGATGATGAAATATATAGATTTCAGGCCTTATTTGGCATCAGTGTGAACCACAATAAGTGGTTCATGCTAGTTCAAAACAAACACTAATAAAATGAGCTTTTAGATCTATATTATTATTATCTATAAACTCCTAAGGTTTGAAAAAAGCTGTTAAAATTTTGGGGTGGACTGTACAGATGGATGCCAGCAATAGCAATAATAACAGTTCGGTGTCCCAGGAGTTGAATTAAGCTCTTTTCATGCCTTCTCCCATTTAATCCTCACAATGCACTGAGAGGTGGATGTTATAGATAAAAATGACCCCATAGCTAGTAGGAAGCTGATTGAAGATTTGAACTCAAGTTTTTGGTACTAGTGCCTTATCTTCCTAAGAAAGTCTCCTTAGTCAGATTTAGATTCATAAATACATAAATGTAGTCTTGCCTTTCCTCAAGATTCATTAGATCTCATTCTTTGATTTCCACAGTTTTCTAATTTCCCAGTTTAAAATGTTGTCTTTACTAATGGCCATACATGATGCTATTTAGCATCAAGGAAACAGGCTAATAGTATGAATACTCTACTCGCTATCCATAATTTTTTGAGAATTCATAAATTTGTCTTGGCAATATACCTAAATTCTAATTTGTGGTTGAAATGACATGACTGGACATGGAAACTACACTTTGTGTCTAACTATCAAATAATTTGATTCCAATCCCTAAGGTTTCCAGAAGGCATACATTTCTTTGTCTTATAGCTGTTTCCTTGCTGGGGAATTCCATGCAAAAGGTCACAAATTTTTCATGTCTTAGAAATCAAATCTGCTTTAAAGGCCCTCTGAACTTGATTGCTTATTCAGCAAATGATACACTCTAGTCACTTGCAGAAACATGATTTGTAGGTAACATGCCTCCAGAATTCCCTGTTGGCATAAACTGGTGATAACATGAGTTTCTTACTCCTCTCTTTCGACCCCATTGTACTATTGTCTCCTGGATATGTATGTAACTTCGGGTGAATTCAAAGGTTGATAGTGCCATTATTTAGTTTGATTAATCAGCAGCCATTGGATTCCGAATATCTCATTTACACTGAATCAGGATTCTAATTATCAATAGTTAACCCAAAAGGTACCAGCTTTCAAAAGTATGTTTTTCACTTCTAATTTTGGTCCAGGAATAGATTTTAATATTTAGAAGAGTGAGACCATCTCAGCTTTCAGTACACAACACATTAACTATTACAGTTTCTTTGGCTGCTCTGAAGTTCTTCGAATTTGCACAGATTTGATCTTGTTCTCAAGGCATCCACTAAGGTTCTTATACTATTGGAATTGAGTAACCACTGAAGAAATTCAGAAAATGACCCTTTGACTTTTTATATTATTGCCTTGCAATAAAGTATATTTCAAAGAAAAACTAATATAGAAAAGAAAATCCACAAGATAATATATCAGAATTGAATCTCATGTTCTTTGCAACTTCCCCAAGGCCAGCTTTCAACCTACACTGTTTTCACAATAAAGCAGCTGATTTCACATAACATCTGTCGCTATGGTGACAATAGAACAATGATAGCCGGAAAACTAATAGTGTTTTTCCAACTTGCCTTCTGGAATGTGTATTGGACACGGAAGCAGCAGCAAAACGTTTACTGAAGGGAGAGGTCAGCAAACCCATCCAGCAAGGCACAGTCTTTGTTTCAGATTAAGAAGGATAAGGGCTTTTGCCAACAGTTAATCTCGAGTTCCTGCATGTGTTCAACCTTTACCTGTGTGACTGCCGAAATTCCTTGAGAAGAAATATAAAGGACATCAGTAAACATTGCTAGGGAGAAGATGGCGGAAGGCAAGAAAGAAGGTTGGAGAGATGAAAACATAAGTAGCAATGTCTTGGCTTCAAATGATGTAGAGGGAAACAAGCTCTGTGGGAAGGGAGAGAAAAGCAGTGGGAGTTGATCCAGGTATAAGGCATGGAGGTACTGGAGCTGGATCTGAGCTGTGTGGCAGCTGACGACAGTCTATGTGGTTAACAAGACTACACACATTAGCTTTCCATATGGTAATGCTTGTGATGCCCCTCTGGCTGTGTAACACTAATTAAGCTCAGATTAAAATATGGCAGGACGGAATTCCCTGGCAGTCCAGTGGTTAGGATTTTATGCTTCCACTGCTGGAGCCCTGAGTTCGAGCCCTGGTGAGGGAACTAAGATCTGGCAAGCCAAATGACCAAAAATGAAACAACAAAAAATGATAGGACACATGGATACATGTAAAGTGGCTAACATGGTTACCTTGGAGATGGGGTTGTGTAGGGGAAGGAGGGAAGAAAGGCAGTTGGGAGCCAAAAACTAAAAAATAAGCATGGATGCCATCACCATTTTGAATGTCTCTAAGATTATGGAAAGATGTGTACAGATATTAACTCTCCTTCATACCTTTGAGGGTGCTTATGTAGCACAGACAACCCCTAGGCTCTTGCTGAAAGGGTTTTTGCCTGGATACTTGGAGTGAAGGGCTAAAAGGAACCAGAAGAAAATATGTAGACTGTTCCTTGCAGCCCCAGGACTAAGTTCTAGATTTTTACCCCACAGATTTCTTATGCTTTTCTCTTTTTTAATAGAGGAGGAGACATGGTGATAATGTAGGGAATACTTTTTTGGAAAGGCAGCAGAGCCAGCATTATATCCAAAAATTAAACAATCACTGAGTGACTTAAGGAACCTATAAAAAGTTCTGTGTTTAAAAAATCTTACTTATAGATGCCTAAAATTTCACCTATAATTAAGCAGTTCAGTTCAGTTCAGTCACTCAGTTGTGTCTGACTCTGCGACTCCATGAATCGCAGCACACCAGGCCTCCCTGTCCATCACCAACTCCCAGAGTTCACTCAGACTTACCTCCATCGAGTCAGTGATGCCATCCAGCCATCTCATCCTCTGTCGTCCCCTTCTTCTCCTGCCCCCAGTCCCTCCCCGCATCAGAGTCTTTTCCAATGAGTCAGCTCTTCACATGAGGTGGCCAAAGTATTGGAGTTTCAGCTTTAGCATCATTCCTTCCAAAGAACACATAGGACTGATCTCCTCTATAATGGACTGGTTAGATCTCCTTGCAGTCCAAGGGACTCTCAAGAGTCTTCTCCAACACCACATTTCAAAAGCATCAATTCTTCGGCACTCAGCCTTCTTCACAGTCCGACTCTCACATCCATACGTGACTACTGGAAAAACGATAGCCTTGACTAGACTGACCTTAGTCGGCAAAGTAATGTCTCTGCTTTTGAATATGCTAAATAGGTTGGTCATAACTTTTCTTCCAAGGAGTAAGGGTCTTTTAATTTCATGGCTACAGTCACCATCTGCAGTGATTTTGGAGCCCCGAAAAATAAAGTCTGACAGTGTTTCCACTGTTTCCCCATCTATTTCCCATGAAGTGATGGGACCAGATGTCATGATCCTCATTTTCTGAATGTTGAGCTTTAAGCCAACTTTTTCACTCTTCTCTTCCACTTTCATCAAGAGGCTTTTTAGTTCCTCTTCACTTTCTGCCTGAGGTTATTGATATTTCTCCCAACAATCTTGATTCCAGCTTGTGTTTCTTCCAGTCCAGTTTTTCTCATGATGTACTCTGCATATAAGTTAAATAAGCAGGGTGAGCAAAGGAGAAAAGGAAAAATATAAGCAACTGAATGCAGAGTTCCAAAGAATAGCAAGAAGAGATAAGAAAGCCTTCTTCAGCGACTGATGCAAAGAAATAGAGGAAAACAACAGAATAGGAAAGACTAGAGATCTCTTCAAGAAAATTAGAGATACCAAGGGAACATTTCATGCAAAGATGGGCTTGATAAAGGACAGAAATGGTAGGAAGCTAACAGAAGCAGAAGATATTAAGAAGAGGTGGCAAGAATACACAGAAGAACTGTATAAAAAAGATCTTCCTGACCCAGATAATCATGAGGGTGTGATCACTCACCTAGAGCCAGACATCCTGGAATGTGAAGTCAAGTGGGCCTTAGAAAGCTTCACTACAAACAAAGCTAGTGAAGGTGATGGAATTTCAGTTGAGCTCTTTCAAATCCTGAAAGATGATGCTGTGAAAGTCCTGCACTCAATATGCCAACAAATTTAGAAAACTCAGCAGTGGCCACAGGACTGGAAAAGGTCAGTTTTCATTCCAATCCCAAAGAAAGGCAATGCTAAAGAATGTTCAAACTTCCACACAATTGCACTCATCTCACATGCTAGTAAAGTAATGCTCAACATTCTCCAAGCTAGGCTTCAGCAATACGTGAACTGTGAACTTCCTGATGTTCAAGCTGGTTTTAGAAAAGGCAGAGGAACCAAAGATCAAATTGCCAACATCCACTGGGTCATCAAAAAAGCAAGAGAGTTCCAGAAAAACATCTGTTTCTTCTCTATTGACTATGTCAAAGCCTTTGACTGTATGGATCACAATAAACTGTGGAGAATTCTGAAAGTGATAGGAATACCAGACCACCTAACCTGCCTCTTGAGAAATCTGTATGCAGGTCAGGAAGCAACAGTTAGAACTGGACATGGAACAACAGACTGGTTCCAAATAGGAAAAGGAGTATGTCAAGGCTGTATAATTAGATAAGGGGTAGTTAATAAATTTCAATTCATGGACTCCCCCATCCCAAAAGTTGCCACTATCTAGTGTGCCATTCTAATTATTTATGACTGTGTGTCAAACCATCCCAACACCTAGAGTCTTAAGACAACAGTAAACATTTTCTTATGACTCTTCATGTCTGTAGAAGAGGCATTCAGGAAGGGCTCGGCTGGTTGAGTCTGGCTCAGGGTCTCCCATGTGGATCAGTCAGACAGTGGTTGGGCAGGGGAGGTCTGGAGCAACTGGGGACTGACAGAGCATCTCTGTCTCTTTTTATATATACGCGGTCTTCTGCAAGCCTTCCTCACTGCATGGTGGCCTCAGGGCAACTGAATGACTGAAGACCTTAAGATGTGTATCCCACCTTCAAGAGTGAGTGTTTCAGCCAAGAAGGCAGATTCTATGTCACCTTTTAAGACTCAGCCTTGGAAGACCAGCAGAGTTGCATTTGCTATGTGGTGTCGGTTACAAGTGAGTCACAAATCTGCCTAGATGCAATAGGAGGGGAATTAAACCCCACCTCTTGGTGGGGGAGCAACAAGGTTCTAGGAAACACATGAGCTGAGAGATACAGTTGTGGTCCTCTTTGAGAAATGCCATCGGCTGCCTGTGCTTTATTGTAAGGATTTTAGGGCCCAGGGTGTATAGGAATGCTGTAAAGTGGTTTTTTGTTTGTTTCTCTCTCTCTCTCTGTTTTTCTGTTTTGTTTGTTTGGGTATTTTTGGACAAACTGCTCAGTTTGTATGATCTTATTTCCCCAGTCAAGTATTGAACTCAGCACCTGGCAGTGGAATCACAGAGTTCTAACCGCTGGACTGCTAGGGAAGTCCCATGCTGGAAAGCTTTGATGTGTGGAGTAGGTGTGTGTGGCAGAAGGTGACATGTGATGGAACCCTGGTTCACTTGTATTTTTCCTCCTAGCACTACGGACTTTCTTTCTCTAGCCCTTTTATAAATTGAAAGTATCCTAACAGTAATATTTCCATATTGTTTTCTTCTTTGACAGAACACATTGTCTGTAAACAAAAGACAACAAAAACACAGGGAAAAGAAACAACCCCTCCTCCACATAAAACCCAGAGTGATTTAGAGAACAGAGTGGAGCAAGAGACCACGCAGAAAAGGTTGAGGGAAGGAAATCTGAAACTGGAGGCTGGTTCCAGAAGATGTCGTAGGAACCTGCAGCTCTAAAGGCTACATACTGCAGAGGCGGTCTGGGTACTGTTGGGGTGAAGATTGTTTGGGGGGTAAACTTCTTAGAAAAAGGGATAATAAAATTTGACAGAGTTTTTCTACATAGAAATTTAAAGCTTCAGTATGGCAAAAGAAAACATCAAAGAAGTCAAAAGTCAACAGTCTGGGAAAGATGCTGGCAATAAACATAGCAAAGGATTGTATTTCAAACAGTGTCTAGCAAATATGCAAGCAGCTTATAAACAATCCAATAGAAAAATGGCCTAAGGATAGTCCACAGGAAAGAAAGGGAAAATGTCTAATAAATATACGGACCTTTGTCATCTGGGAAATACAAACTGAAACAAAAGCAAGCTATCATACTTAACCATTAGATTCCAAAATTAAAAATGATAATATCAAATGTTAGCTAGGGTATGAGGAACTCAGATACATTGTTGGTATGACTATAAATTGCCATAATTTGTACAAAATTATCTGGCATTTTTATTAAAATTGAAAATGCATGTCTTTAACATAGCTGTGTATACTTCTGACAATATATAAAATAGAAAAAAATTGCATATAAATGTATACATTAAAGAGCATTTATTGTGGCAATTTTCTTATTTACAAAAGCTGGAAAAAAATCCCAAGACCTGTCAACAAGGCAATGATTGAATTTTTAAATGATGAAATTTTAGTCTATTGAATTCCATGTAGTAAAGGAAAATAACAAGGCATATCCTCTGTACCTTGTCTTGGATATCATTCAGTATATAATAAGAGTGAAAAAGTTGTAGAATAATATGCATATACATATTGTTATTTATCTTACAAATAGC
>SJYC01150602.1:0-28180 GCA_006408675.1 Madoqua kirkii
TTTGAAATTTTCAGTGGGATACAAAGTATTATTAACACCCATTTAAGATGAGATGGGAGAGAAACTTAATTTTACTTGACAAGCATCTTCATCTTTGGAAATATTTCTGTAAGCCTGTATAAGTGTTTGATCCAAAGACTAAAGAAAAGGAATGTCCATTATATATGCTGGCTAGCTCACATCCTGATCAAGTAATTATCTATTGAATAAACAAATGAATATATTGAATCAAGGGAGCCTGAGATTTCTTCAGTTAAATCCATTTTAAAAAAATCATAAGGATAATACTTTTATTCTTTCTCTGAGAAAGGTCATTCCAGTAAATCAGATTTCTATTTGGATAATTCAGGCCTATGTAGTATCATCAAAATAATTCTAGTAAAAAACAAGAAACAGTAAAATGTAAATATCTCTGCTGCTGTTTTATTTAGTTGGAGGATTGAAGATTTACAGCACAGATTTTCCAGCTCAATTCAATTTTTCTGCCCAAATTGACTAGAAAATTCTCATTTCATGCAATTACAGCACTTTATCACCTTTCATTATAAAATGTTTTCCTTTAGGAATAGACCATTTTTGAGAGCAAGTTTTCCGGAGTGATTAAAATCTTATAGTTAGCATGGCATCCTTTTGAAAATGGAATTTGAACAAAATCCAAGAACAGTTTAAAATTCAACTTCCTGCTTTGGAGGACTTCATTATAAAACCCATCAAATATGAACAATGTACCCGGTAAGAGTCCATGTTTCTATTCTTTGTTATTTTTATCACCTGAAGACAACCATGGCTTAAATTTTGATGACAATTCTAGTTCTTCCCACCCATGATTATCACTATTTGAAGTTAGGTGGTCATTTATGGTCCTCAGTGCCAAGAGAGAAGGGGAGAGGCTCCTCCTCCTCCATGATGGCCTCTTCCTTAGCATCCAAAGCTCCTGTTACTTATACCCTGGATGGTGAGTTCTTCACCATTCACACAGCAAACAGGAGCAGGATCTTCTCTGGAGCTAGTGTCAGACCCTGAGCCTTATCTCCTGGCTGCTCCATGAAGGTGGAACAGTTACTAGACAAAGAAGTATCCACGAACTGCTGCTTCCCCCAGTTCCCATGTTCCTGTCCCGTCTGGGAGCACGACAGGATGGCTGTGCCCTTTGAGAAGGGAGCAGTCACTTCATCTCCCACCTGCAAACAGGTTGGGAGGCTTATGCAGACGCTGGTAGGGTAGATCACATGATAGAGGCAGATCACCTCAAGTGCCTTCAAGAGTGTTTGGTCACAGAAAATATGGTACAATGCGAGCGTTTTTGTGCAGATAGAGAATTTTTTCAGGCCACGGGAGGGAAGCTCAATTTAGAAGTTCTTCTTACCTGCCAGACTGAGAGAACACACAGCCTCCCTGAACCAGTGACAGGCAATCCACGGGAGGCTCAGAGCTGAGGAGTAGACTGTGAACTGCTCATTTTCCTCTGGGGAGAGACATTTTTCAGAGAGATTGGGGCCCTGAGGGAACCACTTTAATTCTGTGTAATTAGGGAGTGAGATAGACCACAGAAATTCAATTGAGCAGTTGCCGTGTCTAAGAGCCAGGCTTTGAGCTCTTATAGGAAGCCTGGAAATGTTGGCATGCTGGCATTAAATGCCATCTAATGAGGAAATGACCATTCCAGCAGGACTAGCCTAAAATAGAAGAGGATCAGGGCAACGTGCAGGTGCCAGACGAACGGGGAAAAAAAGACTCAGACCAGACCAGGAAAAAGATAATTCCTTTAACCATCTCTGACTAATGATTTTACTGATTCCCAATGAGGAGGAATTGAAAGTTAATAGAAATATCACAGGATATTCAATTTATAGTTCAGTGAGTTGGCATACATATTCATGGTTAAGTTACATTTTAAATAAGTTTTCTGTAATTCTTGTTGTTTGTGAGAAGGATTAATATATGTGTGTCTCCTTCCATGGGCTTCCCAGGTAAAGAAACCACCTGCCAATGCCGGAGACGCAAGAGATGCAGGTTTGATCCCTGGGTCAGGAAGATCCCCTGAAAGAGGGCATAGCAACCCACTCCAGTATTCTTGTCTGGAAAATCCCATGGACCCAGGAGCTTGGTAGGTTACAGTTCATGGGGTCACAGGGTCTGAGTGACTTGAGTGCAGAGTGCACAGGGTGTCTCTCTCCACAGGTGTAAGGAAAGTGGAAAGCAGCTGAGCCAGATGGTCCCGCAGGTACTGAACCCAGTGTAGAGATGCAATAGAATCACACATGCAGTACTGGCCTCGATGAAGCTGACAGACTGCTGGCCTCACCCAGCCTGGGTCCTCGCTGCTCAGTGTTCCTCTCAGACATGATCACTATATAGCTCCTTCCACTCAGGGATGTGGGCCAGAGGAGGCAGGGAAACGATGAGATCACAGGCAGTAATTAGCCACACTGTATTAGTTAATCAACTGAGGAAAAGTCATACAGTTCATTTCAGGTCACATTAGTACCTTTTCTAAGGCAAGGTTTCTTTTGGCTGCACTTCGTCTTCATTGTGGGTGTCCCAGGTGGCGCTAGTGGTAAAGAACCCGCCTGCCAGGGCAGGTTCCCTGAGTTGGCAAGATCTTCTGGAGGAAGGCATGGCACTCCATCCCAATATTCTTAGCTAGAGAATCTCATGGACAGAAGAGTGGCAAGCTATAGTTCATAGGGTCACACAGGGTTGGACACCACTGAAACGACTTAGCAGAGACATTACTTTGCCAACAAAGGTCCATCTAGTCAAGGCTATGGTTTTTCCAGTGGTCATGTATGGATGTGAGAGTTGGACTGTGAAGAAAGCTGAGCAATGAAGAATTGATGATTTTGAACTGTGGTGTTGGAGAAGACTCTTGAGAGTCCTTTGGACTGCAAGGAGATCCAGCCAGTCCATTCTGAAGGAGATCAGCCCTGGGATTTCTTTGGAGGGAATGATGCTGAAGCTGAAACTCCAGTACTTTGGCCACCTCATGCGAAGAGTTGACTCATTGGAAAAGACTCTGATGCTGGGAGGATTTGGGGGCAGGAGGAGAAGGCGATGACAGAGGATGAGATGGCTGGATGGCATCACGGACTCGATGGATGCGAGTCTGAGTGAACTCTGGGAGTTGGTGATGGACCGGGAGGCCTGGTGTGCTGCGATTCATGGGGTCACAAACAGTCAGACACAACTGAGTGACTGAACTGAACTGAACTGAACTGAAGCGACTTAGCGCCCAGGCCTGCACAGTCGTCATTGTGGTGCAAGGGCTTAGTTACTGCTTATGGAGTCTTAGTTCTCTGACAAGGACTCAGTGACTGAACTCCCTGCTTTGGGAACATGGAGTCTTATCTGCTGGACTGCCAGGGAAGTTCCCTAAGGTGAGGATTTAAAGACTCATTGTTGTCAACTACAGATTCTGATTCAGTAAGAGGTCTGCAGCAGGGGCCCAGAAATTGCCTTCTCTCTAAGTACCTCAGATGAGCGTAATGCAGGAGGACCATGGTCTACAGTTTGAGAAATGCTGCTTTGAGAAAACTCTAGATCTTGAGCTAAGCAGTTTGCAGATTTATTGCAGAGTAAACAATTGAAATTTCACAGTGGCTGTTTCCAGTCCAGGTGTGGAGACATGAGCTGAGATAGCAGGTGTTGTCAATAGGCAGAGTTTTGGGGCCCAATTGGCCTGTCACTCTTTGGGTTGCTGAAAGCATTTTCCACACTGTATAGTGATTTTCCTTCTCAGAGATGCCAAGTAAGAATCTCATAAATATGGAAAGGGAAATATTTTCATGCAGATTAAAAATCATACCCCAAGTTCAGCCTCTCTAGCACTCCCAAGTAAATCAGTAAAAATAAAAACTAAAATATACAGAAAAAGATACCACTGTACAATAAAGAGGCAGTGGGAATAGTTGTGAAAATGTCAGCAAAATGCACTCCAGAAAAAGCTGTGTGGGCCTCATGGGTGGAGTGGTAATTTGAAGATACACAGGACTCGGGTCTCTCTTGAGTAAGTACCTGTTTCAGGCACTCAAATTAACACCATATATAAATGCCTAGTGTGTTACATTTTTTCTGAGTATATATTTACAATAGAAAAAAGTCTTTGGTGTGCTGGCTGAAACAAAGTTCTTCTCAAGAGACCTTAAAAAATGGAGGGCAGAATACTTTATGGAGATGATACTATGTGGAGCTTCTCTACCTTGGGGATCAGATTTCACTCTCTTGATATCTATATTTATGGTGGGTGTTTTTAAATTGGTACATCCCTGAAAGAAGGCAATTCAAAGCTGATTTTGAAGTTCTTCTCCTACCTCCTATAATATCATTATTGATAAGGCCAACTCTTGATGGTTATTGTAACTCTGACCTGGCTTTGCAAAATCTCTCCCACAACCTAAACCTCAGCTATAATGGTGTGTTAGCTGACATTAATTAGTTGAGCTTTATCTTCTTCAGTCACTGTTTGATGAAGTTGCTGATAAACCATGAGGAACAAGACACAGGAAAAGTGAGACATGGGAAATATATGTTGGTAAGATACAACAAATCCTGATTCCTGACTTTGTGAATCTTAATGGGTATCTATGATACCTCGCTGACCCCCAACTTCACATCACCATTTGGGAGCTCACTACTTCATATGCTCCTTCTAGTAAGTAGAGCCTTAATAGATATTGCCGGAATGTTACTATGTTTTGTTGGTGTTAGTCACTCAATTGTGTCTGACTCTTTGCAACCCCATGGACTGTAGCCCCCACACTCCTCTGTCCATGGAATTCTCCAGGAACGAATACAGGAGTGAGTAGCCATTCCTTTCTTCACAGGATCTTCTTGATCCAAGGATCCCCAGGTCAACTGCATTGCAGGCAGATTCTTTACTGTCTGAGCCACCAGGGAAGCCCCTGAAAGTTACTAACAGACTGGTTACAAATTGGGAAAGGAGTATGTCAAGGCTGTACATTGTCACTCTACTTATTTAACTTATATGCAGAGTACATCATGTGAAATGCCAGGCTGGATGAAGCACAAGCTGGAATCAAGATTGCCAGGAGAAATATCAGTAACCTCAGATATGCAGATGACACCACGCTTATGGCAGAAAATGAAGAGGAACTAAAAAGCCTCTTGATGAAAGTGAAAGAGGAGAGTGAAAAAGTTGACCTAAAACTCAACATTCAAAAAATGAAGATCATGGCATCTGGTCTCATCACTTCATGGCAAATAGATAGGGAAACAATGGAAACAGTGACAGACTTTATTTTGGGGCTCCAAAATGACTGCAACAATAAAATTAAAAGACACTTGCCCCTTGGAAGAAAAGCTATGACCAACCTAGACAGGATATTAAAAAGCAGAGACATTACTTTGCCAACAAAGTCCATCTAGTCAAAGCTATGTTTTTTCCAGTAGTCGTGTATGGATGTGCAAGTTGAATTATAAAGAAAGTTGAGAACCAAAGAATTGATGCTTTTGAACTGTAATGTTGGAAAAGACTCTTGAGAGTCCCTTGGACTGCAAGGAGATCCAACCTGAATAAAGGAAATCAGTCCTGAATAATCCTAAAGGAAATTAGACCTGAATATTCACTGGAAAGACTGTCGCTGAAGCTGAAGCTCCAATACTTTGGCCACCTGATGTGAAGAACTGATTCATTAGAAAAGACCATGATGCTGGGGAAGATTGAAGGCAGGAGGAGAAGGGGACAATACAGGATGAGATGGTCGGATGGCATCACAGACTTCATGGACATGAGTTTGAGCAAACTTCGGGAGTTGGTGATGGACAGGGAAGTCTGGCATGCTGCAGTCCATGGGGTCACAAAGAGTCAGACACAACTGAGCGACTGAACTAGAACCATCAATATTAAGTAATAGAATGAAAATCTATCTTTCTTTTTAATTCATCGCATCTCAACCCTTGTGTTTTGTTTTTATTTTTTGATTGAAGTATAATTTCTTAACCCTTGCGTTTAAAGACAGATCTCCTCTTTGGAGATCTTGTTTGATCTCTTACTCTACCACGTGTACCTCAATCTCATGTTACCCACTTTGTTTGGGGCTGCCTCACAATGTGGCGTGCAGAATGTTAGTTCCCTTACCAGATATTGAACGTGTGCCCCTTGCAGTGGAAATGTGGAGTCTTAACCACTGGACCTCCAGGGAAGTCCCCCATGCTCCCCCTTATTCTCTGTCCATGCAGACAGTCCACACATAGAGTATTCATGTTTAGGTGGCTGTGGTAAGGTTTTTGCTGGTGAACTGAGGGTAATGAGAGAGGGAAGTGAAAGACACAAAACACAAAAGAGCATTCTTTTTGAGAAAAAACAAATCCCAAACCTGTGTTAAAATACAACAGATCCCTCTACTTCTGTTTATGATGACTTTACATCGCTTACTTTTTTGAGTTTGTGTCCTTACCTGTGAAATGTGAACAATACCTACTTCCATGGTCGTCCTAAAGATCAAATAAAATAATTAGGATTGTCAGATTTAGCAAATAAAAATGAGGTTAATTTAACTATGCCCCATGCAATATACTAAAAATACTTTAAAATTATCGGTTATTTATCTGAAATGAAAATTTACCTTGTGTCCTATACTTTTTCTGATACCCCTAGAAATAATATGTGGCCATTTGTTGAGTACTTTTCATGTGCCAGGGACCACTGCTGCTGCTAAGTTGCTTCAGTCGTGTCCAACTCTGTGTGACCCCATAGATGGCAGCCCACCAGACTCCCCCGTCCCTGGGATTCTCCAGGCAAGAACACTGCAGTGGGTTGCCATTTCCTTCTCCAATGCATGACAGTGAAAAGTGAAAGGGAAGGCACTCAGTCCTGTCCGACTCTTTGCGACCCCATGGACTGCAGCCCACCAGGCTCCTCCATCCATGAGATTTTCCAGGTAAGAGTACTGGAGTGGGTGCCATCACCTTCTCCAGCCAGAGACCACTAGGTACTTCAATTACGTTGGCCATCATTCCAAAAATGGCTGAAAGCTGTTATTACTAACCCCATTTTGCATACAAGATGTGGCAGTTTTCCAAAATAAAAAAGCTAGTAAATAGCATAGTCAAGATTCAAATTCACTATACCATGCTGCTTCTTTAGTTGATTGGAGTGTTTTGAAATTGGAGAGTATGCAAGTGTTTTATTATCATAAAAATTCTCTCTGTTCCTGACTCCTCTCCTGGGTACAGCAAAAGGAATTATAGAGAGTAATGGGGATATGGAGATTAAGAGGTGCCATCAAGTGTAGGAAAAAGCTGTATTTATCTCTCAACTTTTAGGATGATGGTTTCTTGCCAGGAAATATGCTGTGTTTCTAGGGATACAAAGGCAAGGGTGTAGGGGCTCTGTAACAACATCACAGTGTATGATGCAACACCGGAGATTATCCACACTGCCAAGCCCATGCCAGAGCAGGGATTGGTTGACTAGCTGAGCCTTAGAATAAATTAGTTATGTAAGCAACCATATTCACATTTTTACTTTCTTCAGCAGCTTTCAAATAACCAGAATATCCTAAATAATGGGTGTGTGTGTGCTGTTACTTCAGTTGTGTCTGACTCTGTGCAGTCCTATAGACTGTAGCCCTCCATGCTCCTCTGTCCATGGGATTCTTCAAGCAAGAATACTGGAGTGGGTTGCCATTTCCTTTTCCAGAGGATCTTTCCAACTCAGGGATCAAATCCATGTCTCTTGCATTGTAGGTAGATTCTTACTCCTGAGCCACCTGGGAGGCCCCAGTGAAGCCATTCAGTTCAGTTCAGTCACTCAGTCACATCTGATTCTTTGCAACCCCATGAATTGCAGCACGCCAGGCCTCCCTGTCCATCACCATCTCCCGGAGTTCACCCAAACCCGTGTCCATCGAGTCGGTGATGCCATCCAGCCATCTCATCCTCTGTTGTCCCTTTCTCCTCCTGCCCCCAATACCTCCCAGCATCAGAGTCTTTTCCAGTGAGTCAACTCTTCACATGAGGTGGCCAAAGTATTGGAGTTTCAGCTTTAGCATCATTCCTTCCAAAGAACACATAGGACTGATCTCCTTTATAATGGAGTGGTTAGATCTCCTTGCAGTCCAAGGGACTCTCAAGAGTCTTCTCCAACACCACAGTTCAAAAGCATCAATTCTTCGGTGCTCAGCCTTCTTCACAGTCCAAATCTCACATCCATACATGACCACTGGAAAAACCATAGCCTTGACTAGATGGACTTTTGTTGAGTGGCAGCCGAGAGGAGCTACCCTACATCCAAGGAGTGGTGGCTCCACGGGTGCAGGAGGGCTGAGAGGAGCTACTCCATGTTCAAGGTCAGGAGGGGTGGCTGTGAGGAGATACCCCTCATCCAAGGTAAGGAGCAGCAGCTGCGCTTTGCTGGAGCAGCCGTGAAGAGATACCCCATGTCCAAGGTAAGAGAAACCCAAGTAAGATGGTAGGTGTTGCAAGAGGGCATCAGAGGGCAGACACACAAACCATAATCACAGAAAACTAGTCAGTCTAATCACATGGACCACAGTCTTGTGTAACTCAGTGAAACCAAGCCATGCCGTGTGGGGCCACCCAAGATGGGCGTGTCATGGTGGAGAGGTCTGATAGAATGTGGTCCACTGGAGAAGGGAAAGGCAAACCACTTCAGTATTCTTGCCTCGAGAACCCCATGAACAGTATGAAAAGGCAAAATGATAGGATACTGAAAGAGAGGAACTCCCCAGGTCGGTAGGTGCCCAAATTGCTACTGGAGATCAGTGGAGAAATAACTCCAGAAAAAATGAAGGGATGAAGTCAAAGCAAAAACAATGAAGCTGTTAGGAATATTAAAATTAATGTAAAATACTAACTACAATTTGAAGGTATGTATACTAGCTAGCAATGACTCAGATTTTTAATGCAGTCTGTGTACAAACAACGTGCTTGAGTTCCAAATGGGGTATAATTATTTTTTCCCTGTTTGGTCTTTTTAAACCCTAATTTTTCACTTAACAAATCTCTTTGTATGAGTCAAGAACAACAACCTTGCCTTTTGTGATTTCCAGCAAGCACAGTACAAATATTTACCAAATATATATCATGGCATGGATTGTTTGTACCACATGCATAAGAAATTTATGGATTTAAATTTAATTTGAAAACACAATGAATTTAAGGTACTATTACCAACACAGTTGTGTAGATGAAGATTAAAAAATCCCACTCTTTAAATTTGATCTGTCTGCAGGGTATATTATGCTGTTTTAAGTCAAAAAGTGTCCCAGAAAGTGACTAACAAAATTTCCAATAAGATGGGTTATATTTTTTAACATCCCACTTCCAAAAGAAATTTAGAAATAGGTTTTTTTTCCTCTCACATAGTACCTAGTAAAAAAAAATCACTTGACCAATGACTTGGAAAAATTAGCAGTGATTTCAGTACATCACAAAAATCTTATCTTCTATCACAACCTGCTTTAGCATGCTTGAGTTGTATTATAACACATTCTGTCTGATTTACTTGTTAGATGGAGGGTAAGATTATGTCTACCTTTTTAGTTTATCACATGATGATAAACTCTGATCATTTGAAGCAGTTCACTATGGCAGAATGCCTTCTCTTGCCAGTGCTAAGAATCCTATTTAATGGCAAGTTATAAAATCTCTGAGTAGCTCCCAGATGAAACAGTTTGTTTGTATTCTCCATAAGAAATCCTTCCTTTAAAAAAAAAAAAAAGAAATCCTTCCTTTGAAGTAACTGCTATTTCAAAAGAGACTGTAGGCATTTAAAAAATCTGGGTCACTCCTTATGCACTCCAGAAAGAAATCTATAATGGACAAGGCCTAAGGACCTATCTATGGCTACTGGGAACTGTGGGAAGTTGTGAATAAAAGAGATGGGGGGTCCAGAGTGGCTTTCAGACTCTGACTGTCAGCACCAAGATTGCCAAATACTGAAAACTGTGGGTGGGAAAAAAGTGAAAAAGAGGTCTTTGTGCAAATGTATAATTAGAATGCTAATCTTATTCACACTAATAATGAGGATGTTCATATCAAGGAAAGGATGACAAAGGAATTGGTTTACAGGGGAGGATAATTAAAACTCAGCAAATAATACTTTTTCCTCTAACATTGACCATTACTGAAGGAATAGTCACATTAATGTCTTTTTGGTTAAATCTTTTTTAAATGTCTCACATTGATATTTATTAAGGCCAAAGATCATTCACAATATTTACCTCTGAAGAGTCAAGGATTTAAGCAGCAGAAAGCAAGAGGATTACTTTCTAAGTTATCAAGGTCACTCAAGTACACACACAAACTCGGAGACACTCTTGGTGCTTTTTCTTTATGTTTCTTTTAATATTTTCTAGATATGTTATAAGAAGCACCTTGTATGGTGAAGCAGTCATAGTAATGCTGCAGACACCGGAGCTAGAGTCATAGCTGCTGTTGCTGCAACTAAGTTGCTCCAGTCGTGTCTGACTCTGTGTGACCCCATAGATGGCAGCCCACCAGGCTCCCCCATCCCTGGGATTCTCCAGGCAAGAACACTGGAGTGGGTTGCCATTCCCTTCTCCAATGCATAAAAGTGAAAAGTGAAAGTGAAGTTACTCGGTCGTGTCTGACTCTTGGCAACCCCATGGACTGCAGCCTACCAGGATCTTCCGTCCATGAGATTTTCCAGGCAAGAGTACTGGAGTGGGGTGCCATTGCTAGACTCTGCCAATCACTGCTTTGGGAACTTGGGGAAATTACCTCAATTCTCTGTCTCTCATCTATTCATCTGTACATGGGGTTTTACATCAGAATATAATCATAGTGCTGATCATACTCACAAAAACTGAATATTTCGACATCTGAAAATAAATTGGGTGGTTGTGAACATTAAATTAGTTAATATAACAAATTAACAGCATCTAGTATGCTAAAACCTTCAATAGCTATTGGCTGTTAACAGTTTTTGCTTCAGTTCAGTTCAGTTCAGTCACTCAGTCATGTCCGACTGGTTGTGACCCCATGAACTGCAGCACACCAGGCCTCCCTGTCCATCACCAACTTCCGGAGTTCACTCAGACTGGTGTCCATCGAGTCAGTGATGCCATCCAGCCATCTCATGCTCTGTCGTCCCCTTCTCCTCTTGCCCCTAATCCCTCCCAGCATGAAAGTCTTTTCCAATGAGTCAACTCTTCACATGAGGTGGCCAAAGCACTAGAGTTTCAGCTTTAGCATCATTCCTTCCAAAGAAATCCCAGGGCTGATCTCCTTCAGAATGGACTGGTTGGATCTCCTTGCAGTCCAAGGGACTCTCCAGAGTCTTCTCCAACACCACAGTTCAAAAGCATCAGTTCTTCGGTGCTCAGCCTTCTTCATAGTCCAACTCTCACATCCATACATGACACTGGAAAAACCATAGCCTTGACTAGACGGACCTTAGTTGGCAAAGTAATGTCTCTGCTTTTGAATATGCTATCTAGGTTGGTCATAACTTTTCTTCCAAGGAGTAAGTGTCTTTTAATTTCATGGCTGCAATCACCACCTGCAGTGATTTTGGAGCCCAAAAAATAAAGTCTGACACTGTTTCTACTGTTTCTCCATCTATTTCCCATGAAGTGATGGGACCAGATGTCATGATCTTCATTTTGTGAATGTTGAGCTTTAAGCCAACTTTTTCACTCTCCTCTTTCACTTTCATCAAGAGGCTTTTTAGTTCCTCTTCACTTTCTGCCATAAGGGTGGTGTCATCTGCATATCTGAGGTTATTGATATTTCTCCTAGCAGTGACTTAAAAAAAAAAGACAAAAAATTTTAGTATTACTTGATGATGATGATTATTAGTGAATATTGCCAAATTCATTTCTACCATTTAACAGTTTCTGGGTTATTTCTCCCGATTGACATTTACCAACCTGGGTAACACCTCCAGGTAATACCTCAATACTTACTGAGCATCTGCCCCTGCCTCCTAAGCACATTGGCTGGTACAATGGGGCTCACTGAGGATGCTCTGAACTTGGATGATACTGACTTACAGGTGTAATTGTTTGGTAGGGCTGCCATAGCAAGGACCACAGATGGATGGTTTAAACAACAGAAATTTATTTCCTCACAGTTCTAGAGGCTAGAAGTTCAAGGTTGTGGTGTCCACAGGATTGGTTTCTTCTGAGGATCTTTTTCTTTGGCTTGTAGGTAAGACATGTTCACATGATTTACCCTCTACCTATGTCTGTCTGTGATATCATCTCTTCCTTCAAACCTACTGGACTAGGACACACACATACCTCCTCATTCTACCTTAATTACTACATTGAAGGTTCTAGCTCTGAATGAGTCACATTCTGAGGTACTGAGAGTTGGGACTTCAACACAGGAATGGGAGAGGGCAGGGGGCGCAGTTCAGCTCATAACAAGGAGTTTTGCTTTCTAGGTGGAAGATGGAAGAGAACGATGAAGGTGCTGCAGTCAGCTGTCAGCAGATTCAGCTCAGTATTGCCTCGAGGTTTGGCATCAATCCTGTTCTCCCTCAGCGGATTTTATGAAGTTCTGGTTCAATAGCTCAAGTGACTGCTTGCATCATGTCACTCTTTCTCTGACTTTTTGATACAGTTCTGACAGACTCTAGGGTCCACTTAATTCAGTCTTAAGGCAGTGTTACCTGAAAGAAACATGGCCAGCCATCACAATATAATTGTAAAATTACCATACCCACGACTAGAATTTTCTCAATACCATAAGAGATTATATACAATATGTACGATTATGTGTATAAGACTTTCCATCTGTTTATGTTTTTATTTTATTTTTTTTTGGCCACATGACATGGCCTGTGGGTCTTAGTTCTCCAACCAAGAATGAAACTCCATGCTTCCTGCATTGGAGCATGGAGTCTTAGCCACTGGACCACCTGGCAAGTCCTCTATCTATCTTTTTAAAGGCAATATTATTAAAAGCCCCTTTCCCTCCTATCCACTTTTCTAGTATCGCCATATCTCTAGTCTCTCTCGCCTCCAAAATTCCTGAAAATTTCTTCTCTTATCTTTGTCCTAGCATAGGCACATTTTAGTTATATTCCTCCTGATCTTCTATCCCAATTCTGTATCATAAAAGCTCTAGGGACAGCTATGACAATAACAAGCATTCTTTGGAAGATATGAGAGCAAAATAAACTGACAAGCCACCAACAGAATCTCCTTTAGCAGATGAAGGGGACCGGCTGGGCATTCTCAGGATGATAAATTGCTCCTCACAGGAGCATTGCCTTTCTCGATCCTGACACCAGTTCTGGGCTAGGTTCTATTCTTATCTCCATTTTCAGATGAGTAAAATGAGGCTTAGAGAAATTAAAGAGCAAGGAAGTATCAGACTCTGAACTTGAATGTAGGCCATCTTATCCCAAAGCCTACCCCTTCGTCACTGCCCACATGGAACTTTAATGTGGCTGGTATGTTTGCCATTGCTGACCGCTCATCATTTGAATGTCCTTGCATCCAAGAATACTCCACATTATTTTGCTGAGTTAATGTGCTGTGATTGGAGGTGGCAGTGCCTATATCCCTTTCAGCTAAGGCATAGCGCATGCACTTGGCCCTGCCAGTCCGACGCCACAGCCTGCCCTCTGCATCCAACTCCATCAATGTCCCTAAAGTCACACAGATGTTGCTTTGGAAGCTAGTGACATAACGAAGCAGAAACCATATTTAACACATTCTGGGGACAGTGGCAGCTCCATATTTTATCTGCAGCTGGTAGTGTCTCAGACACAAGCAGGGCTTGGCATCGTCCCTGGACCAGGTTTACCTTGTGATTTGGCAGGTGGCCCTGTCTCAGTGCCCCCAAGCCTGCTTCTCTGGCTTCCCAGAGATTCTGTGAGTCATCCAACACCCTTGTAATGAACCCTCTTTCTGCCTAATTTAGCTAGATATAGTTTCTATTGCTTGTAAAGAAGAACTCAAACTGATTTGAGTGCCAACTGAGCTTTTTTGTTTGTTTCCATCAAGCTACATTAGTCTCCAGTTTCTTCCAAGAACATTCCTTGCCTTATCTTCCAAAGAACTTCTCTCTCACACTTGTTCCCAGGAACTCAAATTATGTCTGTAAGGTTTCAACATGTGACTTAACCTGGCTTGACACTTGCTACTGTACCAGCTAAAGTCACTGCTTTCCCGACATGGCCTGGTCCTCACTCCCATGCATCAAGTGCCTACCGCAGATATGACTGTAAAGATACAGAATACGAAAGAGTGCAAAACCCTGAGCTCACTGTCAGAAACAGAGAGCTTGGTCCTGTCAATGAGACACATACATCGACAAATTCTATAGCATCTCCTTCCTCTGCTGTCTCCTTTCCAATTTTCTTTTCATAGATTTTGAATGTGCCAAACCATAAATCCCACTTGATGTTTTTTGTATTACAATCACAGTGAAAATATTTATGAGAGAGTCAAGATGCTTTTGGCTGACAGTGACTGAAATCTGGCTCATGCTAACTTAGGAAGTCTGTGACTCCTGAGGATGAATATGGCTTCAGGCATGGCTAAATCCAGGTGCTCCAATGGTATAACCAGGGTTTGGGCTTCCCTGGTGCCTCAGACAACAAAGAGTCCGCCTGCAATGGAAGAGACCTGGGTTTGATCTCTGGGTTGGAAAGAGTGCCTGGAGAAGGGAATGGCAACCCACTCCAGTATTCTTGATTGGGACAATTCCATGGACAGAGGAGCCTGGCCAGCTACAGCCCATCGGGTCGCGAAGAGTCGGACACAATGGAGCAACTTTTTTGTTTTCTTCTTTTTCTTTTCTCTGTCATTTCCTCCCTTAATGGGTCTCTACTTGTCAAGCAAGATGGTTATCTGCCTGTGCTTAGCTGCTCAGTCATGTTATAGCCTCAGACAGTTTAATGACAAAGCTGTCTATAGCCTGTTTAACTGTAAAACTGTCAATAGACTGTAACTGGTTAACTGTCTATAGCTCCAGACAGTTTAATGACAAAAGTATAAAGAGTATTTCCCCCAAACTGTGAAATACACCTTTCTGGGGAGGATTATGATGAGCTAGCCCATGTCTGTGGTGGAAGAGGGTGGAAGGCCATAGTGGACAGATTTACTGGGTCAGCATACTGAATTTGGTACATAAATCTCAGTGCAGCACAGTCTTACCCTGGGAAGTGACTGCTGACAAGAGAGCGGTCTAGCTCCTGCTTTGTATGGTGGCAAGACTGTGGATATATAAACAGATAGGGAAAATCTTTCCAGGGGGTGCTGAGTACTATGAAGAGAATAAAGGAGAAGGATGTCTTGAGCACGATTGGCTTAATCCATTACTTCAATCATATCACTTAAGCAGACAAGGCACTGAGCCCAAATCTCATTTTGTTGCCATTTTTCTAAAGATAACTTTGAATGACTGATCTTTTAGAGTACACAGTGGCCTCTTCTAAGATGGAAATATTTTAGAAGATAATATGAAATGAATCTGAAAAGAATCATTATCAGTGACTTAATTTAGGAACTAGTCACTATCACTTAATAAACAATAAGGTAGAAATGCCTTACCAGCTTTCCCTCTGCTCAGGGCTGAAGGAAGATTTTAGCCCACGCACATTCTGCATCGCTGGGGACATGGAAGGCTATCAGTGAAAGTGAGTGTTCCTCAATTGTGTCCAGCTCTTTGTGACCCAATGAACTATATAGTCCATGGAATTATCCAGGCCAGAATACTGGAGTGGGGTGGGTAGCCTTTCCCTTCTCCAGGGGATCTTCCCAACCCAGGGATCAAACCCAGGATGCCTGCATTGCAGGCAGATTCTTTACCAGCTGAGCCTCAAGGCTCAATAAATGTCACTAAAATTTTGGGAAAAGGTAGGCAAGATGATTTGTTGGTTTGCTCTAAATGGAAAGGGGGAAGATTAGTGAACATAAAAGGAAAAGGGAGAGAAAGAGAGATCAAGAAACATCATGGTAAGCTGGTTCTAAATTACGTGAAAATGCTCACTAGTGAATAGAGAAATGTTTTTAAGATTGTGGTGATGACTCAACCACACAATTGCACTCATCTCACATGCTAGTAATGCTCAAAATTCTCCAAGCCAGTCTTCAGCAGTACGTGAACTTCCAGATGTTCAAGCTGGTTTTAGAAAAAGCAGAGGAACCAGAGATCAAATTGCCAACATCTGTTCGGTTATCTAAAAAGAAAGACAGTTCCAGAAAAACATCTATTGTTGCTTTACTGACAATATCAAAGCCTTTGACTGTGTCAGTTCAGCCAGTTTAGTCATTCAGTCATGTCTGACTCTTTGTAACCCCCTATGTGGATCACCACAAACTGGAAATTTCTTCAAGAGATGGGAATGCCAGGCCACCTGACCTGCCTTTTAAGAAATCTGTATGCAGGTCAGGAAGCAACAGTTAGAACTGGATATGGGATAACAGATTGGTTCCAAATAGGGAAAGGAGTACGTCAAGGCTGTATATTGTTACCTTGCTTATTTAACTTATATGCAGAGTACTTCATGAGAAACACTGGGCTGGAAGAAGCACAAGCTGGAATCAAGATTGCCAGGTTATTGCATATCAATAACCTGAGATATGCAGATGACACCACCCTTATGGCAGAAAATGAAGAAAGACTCCTGAGGATGAATATGGCTTCAGGCATGGCTAAATCCAGGTGCTCCAATGGTATAACCAGGGTTTGGGCTTCCCTGGTGCCTCAGACAACAAAGAGTCCGCCTGCAATGGAAGAGACCTGGGTTTGATCTCTGGGTTGGAAAGAGTGCCTGGAGAAGGGAATGGCAACCCACTCCAGTATTCTTGATTGGGACAATTCCATGGACAGAGGAGCCTGGCCACCTACAGCCCATCGGGTCGCGAAGAGTCGGACACAATGGAGCAACTTTTTTGTTTTCTTCTTTTTCTTTTCTCTGTCATTTCCTCCCTTAATGGGTCTCTACTTGTCAAGCAAGATGGTTATCTGCCTGTGCTTAGCTGCTCAGTCATGTTATAGCCTCAGATAGTTTAATGACAAAGCTGTCTATAGCCTGTTTAACTGTAAAACTGTCAATAGACTGTAACTGGTTAACTGTCTATAGCTCCAGACAGTTTAATGACAAAAGTATAAAGAGTATTTCCCCCAAACTGTGAAATACACCTTTCTGGGGAGGATTATGATGAGCTAGCCCATGTCTGTGGTGGAAGAGGGTGGAAGGCCATAGTGGACAGATTTACTGGGTCAGCATACTGAATTTGGTACATAAATCTCAGTGCAGCACAGTCTTACCCTGGGAAGTGACTGCTGACAAGAGAGCGGTCTAGCTCCTGCTTTGTATGGTGGCAAGACTGTGGATATATAAACAGATAGGGAAAATCTTTCCAGAGGGTGCTGAGTACTATGAAGAGAATAAAGGAGAAGGATGTCTTGAGCACGATTGGCTTAATCCATTACTTCAATCATATCACTTAAGCAGACAAGGCACTGAGCCCAAATCTCATTTTGTTGCCATTTTTCTAAAGATAACTTTGAATGACTGATCTTTTAGAGTACACAGTGGCCTCTTCTAAGATGGAAATATTTTAGAAGATAATATGAAATGAATCTGAAAAGAATCATTATCAGTGACTTAATTTAGGAACTAGTCACTATCACTTAATAAACAATAAGGTAGAAATGCCTTACCAGCTTTCCCTCTGCTCAGGGCTGAAGGAAGATTTTAGCCCACGCACATTCTGCATCGCTGGGGACATGGAAGGCTATCAGTGAAAGTGAGTGTTCCTCAATTGTGTCCAGCTCTTTGTGACCCAATGAACTATATAGTCCATGGAATTATCCAGGCCAGAATACTGGAGTGGGGTGGGTAGCCTTTCCCTTCTCCAGGGGATCTTCCCAACCCAGGGATCAAACCCAGGATGCCTGCATTGCAGGCAGATTCTTTACCAGCTGAGCCTCAAGGCTCAATAAATGTCACTAAAATTTTGGGAAAAGGTAGGCAAGATGATTTGTTGGTTTGCTCTAAATGGAAAGGGGGAAGATTAGTGAACATAAAAGGAAAAGGGAGAGAAAGAGAGATCAAGAAACATCATGGTAAGCTGGTTCTAAATTACGTGAAAATGCTCACTAGTGAATAGAGAAATGTTTTTAAGATTGTGGTGATGACTCAACCACACAATTGCACTCATCTCACATGCTAGTAATGCTCAAAATTCTCCAAGCCAGTCTTCAGCAGTACGTGAACTTCCAGATGTTCAAGCTGGTTTTAGAAAAAGCAGAGGAACCAGAGATCAAATTGCCAACATCTGTTCGGTTATCTAAAAAGAAAGACAGTTCCAGAAAAACATCTATTGTTGCTTTACTGACAATATCAAAGCCTTTGACTGTGTCAGTTCAGCCAGTTTAGTCATTCAGTCATGTCTGACTCTTTGTAACCCCCTATGTGGATCACCACAAACTGGAAATTTCTTCAAGAGATGGGAATGCCAGGCCACCTGACCTGCCTTTTAAGAAATCTGTATGCAGGTCAGGAAGCAACAGTTAGAACTGGATATGGGATAACAGATTGGTTCCAAATAGGGAAAGGAGTACGTCAAGGCTGTATATTGTTACCTTGCTTATTTAACTTATATGCAGAGTACTTCATGAGAAACACTGGGCTGGAAGAAGCACAAGCTGGAATCAAGATTGCCAGGTTATTGCATATCAATAACCTGAGATATGCAGATGACACCACCCTTATGGCAGAAAATGAAGAACTAAAGAGCCTCTTGATGAAAGTGAAAGACGAGAGTGAAAAAGTTGGCTTAAAACTCAACATTCAGAAAACTAATATCATGGCATCTGGTCCCATCACTTCATGGCAAATAGATGGAGAAACAATGGAAACAGTGAAAGACTTTATGTTTTTGTGCTCCAAAATCACTGCAGATGGTGACTGCAGCCATGAACTTAGTTTAAAAGACCTTGGTCCTTGGAAGAAAACCTATGACCAACCTGGACATCATATTAAAAAGCAAAGACATTACTTTGCCAACAAAAGTCCATCTAGTCAAAGCGATGTTTTCTCCAGTAGTATTATATGGATGTGAGAGTTTGACTAAAAAGAAAGCTGAGCACTGAAGAACTGATGCTTTTGAACTGTGGTATTGGAGATGACTCTTGAGAGTCACTTGGACTGCAAGGAAATCCAACCGTCCATCCTAAAGGAAATCAGTCCTGAATATTCAATGGAAGGACTGATCCTGAAGCTAAAACTCCAATACTTTGGCCACCTGATGCAAAGAACTGATTCATTTGAAAAGATCCTGATGCTGGGAAAGATTGAAGGTGGGAGGAGAAGGAGACAGCAGACAATGAGATAATTAGATGGCATCACCAACTCAATGGACATGAGTTTGAGTAACCTTTTGGAGTTGGTGATGGACAGGGAGGCCTGGCACGCCGCAGTCCACGGGGTGACAAAGAGTCAGACATGACTGAGCAACTGAACTGAATTGATGACTCTTTCACTTAAAGTTATTTGTAAAATGTTTAGACCAATTGGCTTTTCGGATGCTCAAAAATGAGTCAAATTTTTTGCTTTTAGAAAGATGGAATAAGCACATTTCTCCCTAGTTCTCTTGAAAGTACAACTAAAAGTCCTGGACATGATATTTATAGCAAATACAAGCAGACTCTGAAACATGGAAAGAAGAAGGCAGACTGCCTAGGGACCTCGGGACACAGGAAAGAAAGATACATGGTGTTGGGGTTTCTTTTAGTTTCATGCATCTCAGACCAGGAGCTGAAATAACCATCACCCAGAAAAGCCCATGAGTATAGATTAAACCACCAAAAAAAAAAAAAAAAAATCCGTGACAAAAGTCTGCTCTTTCTAGCCAAAGAATAAGCAGAGCAGCAGCCTAGTGAAACGAAAGCTTTTAGACAATAATTATTCTACTTCAGCCGCACCTCTACTCATGCATCATCCATCAGGTTTAGTGGGGAGTCTAGACTCTACCTCTGTTAGGCTATAAGGTGTCAATTTCTCTGCTATGAAGGTATCAGAGAATGCTGATGAAGGAACGAGAGCTTTCATCCCCTTTAGTACAAGACCACTACTTCACGGTATCAGTAATGGCCAGTGGAGGGCCTGGACTTCTACCCAGCCCCACAGTGAAGAGAATGTCTACTGGAGAGGCAGGCCTTTCATCAGTGCCCGGCAGTAACAAGGTCACTCCCTTCCCTGTGAGGTTAGTGGAAGCCACATGCGGAGCAGAATCAAAGCAGCCCAACCCTGCCAGCCAGGGAAGTACCCATGGAGGCTGGGTGGGTACCAGGACCTCCTGGCTGCAGCCAGTAGTGATGAAGAGGCTCCTCACCTTTAATGGAGACCAAGTGGGGAACTTGAACTTCTTCCCTCACCTGGAGGTGGTGGCTCCCCTTCCTATGCTGGAATGGTGTCAATGAAAGCGAGCTAAAACAGAAAGCTTACATAAGGGCTGGAGTCTCATAATGTAATAACCCAAATGAATGGGTTTCAATCCATAATCACTCATTATATCAAGAACTAGGAAGGTCTCAAACAGTGAAAAAAGACAATAAATAGATATTGTATTTTGCTAGAGCTGACATAACAAACTCTCAGAGACTGAGTGGCTTAAACAACAGATATTTATTTCTCAGAATTCTGGAGGCTAGAAGTTGAAGATCAAAGTGTTGGCAGGCTTGGTTTCTCCTGACAGCTCTCTCTTTGGTTTGCACATGGCAATCTTCTTCTTGTGTCCTCACATGGCCTTTACGCACACATACCCCTTGTGTCTCTTTTTCATCTTGTAAGGATGCCATCATATTAGATTAGGGCTCCCCTCTATTAGCCTTTCCCAGCTGGAACAGTGATAAAGAATTGCCTGCCAATGTAGGAGATGCAGGAGACCTGGGTTCCATCCCTGGGATGAGAAGATCCCCTGGAGTAGGAAATGGCAACCCACTTCACTATTCTTCTTGCTAGGAAAATTCCATGGACAGAGGAGCCTGGTAGGCTACAGTCCATGGGTTGCAAAGAGCAGGACAATCACCTTTTTGGAGACCCTATTTCTAAATACAATCACATGGATTAGGGCCACCTATAAGACCTCATTTAACATTAATTACTTCCTTAAAGATCCTATTTCCAAATACAGTTACATTCTGAGGTGCTGGAGGTTGAGACTTCAACAAATAAATTTAGGAAGGTGCTATCATCACATAATAGATGCCAACATTAAGATGTTAGAAATTTTAGAATTAATGACTAAAAATGCAGCCATCAAAAAATGCTTCAGTAAGCAGTTATGAGCACATTTGAAACAAATAAAAAATGAACCCTCAGCAAAGAAATAAAAGTCTCAACAATGCAAGAGTAGTTGTAGAAGAGAACCAAGTGGAAACTTTGTAAGCAAAAATATAATAAAAATATAAAACATAATATTTATATAAAATAAATTTTAAAACTCAGTGCATGGATTTAATAGAAAATGGAAGAGTCAGAGAAAAGAATCAATGAACTGGAAGAAAGAACAGTAAAAAATCTCCTAGTGTGAGCAATAGAGAGAAAATAGACTGGGAAAAAGCTCTAATTCTCAGGGATCTATGGGGCTACAACAAAAGATTTAACATTTGTTATTTTGAAGGTCTGGGAGAAGATGAGAGAAAGAGTAAGACTGAAAAAGTACTCAAAGAAATAATAGTCATAAAGCCCCCAGATTTGGCAAAAAGCCATAAATCTATAGATTTCAGAAGCTGAGTAAATTACAAAAAAGGTAAGTACAAAGACATTTATACCAAAATATACCACATTTAGACTTCTGACTACTGACTGCAACTAGTAAATGACTAACTGTGTTCTTCTGCACATTTTGTTTATAGGAGGTTGGCAGTGCAGTGATTGAAAAATGTATGAACTAAGATCAGCGGACCTGGTTTTGAACTTCAGATATGCTATACCAACAGGCTTATCCTGTACCAGATCACTGCATCTCTTTGTGTTTCAGATTTCTCACCTGAAAAATGGGGTAATAATATGCTCCCCCCTCACTCCCATAGAAGTGTTGTCAGAATTAAATGAGAAAATTTATGTAAAATAATTGAACACAGCAGGCACTCAATAAGTGTCATTTTCTTTCCCCTTCCCTACTCCTGACCTCTTAATCAATGAGAAGGCCAAGGACACTAAAGTTGGAATGTCAAAGCCTTCAGACCAAACTAGCTAAGCTCTGATTCCAATTATGAGAAGATTCATTGCACATCCTAATTTCTTTGCTGTTAAAATGGTTATTTTTTTCTTCAGTTGATCCTTCATCATACCTTATTTCTTTTTTGTGGAAACAGTTTTAGCCTCCTGGTTAAGAGGCTAATTTCTGGAGTCAGACAATCTAGGGTTAGGCTCTAGGTCCACAATTAGGTCAGTAAATTACTCAGGGTCCTTAAGACTCAGTTTCCTCAAATGTGTTACAGGATACAAGTTTTTCTAATGCCTTAGGGCTGCAGTTCTGATTAATGAGTTAGTATTCGTAAAGAGCTTGGAATTGTGCCTGACCTAGGGAAAGTGCTCATCGGGGACAGTAATTATCTGTTGGACAGATATGCATGGATTATCCTAACACCTGGGGACCGACCATACCTAGGAGCTACTTCTCCACAGAATTAGCCTTAGAGCCTAATTCTCAAGTAGAGTTGCTGCCCCTGATCTTACCTTTCCACGCTTCACCCCATACTCCTTCATTGGTGGAGAGTTTAATGTGTCAGCAAGTGGGTACACTTTAAATTTAAGTTCCAACTGAATTTGGTTAGAGGTATAGTGTACTACGGTTCTCCAGAGAAACATGATCAATAGGATATATATGTACACACACCCACATATGAAGAAGTAGAGAGAAAGAGATAGATTTATTCTAAAGAATTGGTTTATGCATCACCAATTCAATGGACATGAGTTTGAGCAAACTCCAGGAGATGGCGAAGGACAGGGAAGCCTGGCATGCTGCATTCTACTGGGGGCAATGAGTTGGACATGACTGAGTGACTGAACAATGACAACAAATGTGAAGGCTGGCAAGTGTGAAATCTGTAGGGTAAATTGGGAGGTAGGGAATTCAGAGAGTTGGCATTGAGTTGTGAGTCTAAAATCTGCAGTCTGGAAACTCAGGTAGGGTTTCTATGTTGCAGTCTTACGGTTAAATTCCTTCCTTCCTTCTTTGGGAAACCTCAGTCTTTGCTCTTAAGGCGTTTGATTGGATGAGGCCCAACCCTGTCATGGAGAGTAATCTGCTTCACTCAAAGGAAGGAAGTGTTAGTTGCTCAGTCATGTCTGACTCTTTGTGACACCATGGATTGTAGTCCACCAGGCCCCTCTGTCTATGGAATCCTGCAGGCAAGAATACTGGAGTGGGTTGCCATTTTCTTCTTCAGGAGATCTTCCCAAACCAGGGACTGAATCTGGGTTTACAGTATTACAGGCAGATTCTTTACTGTCTGAGCCACTTTCACTCAAAGTCTACCCTTTGAAACGTTCAATTCAGTTCAGTTCAGTTCAGCCACTCAGTTGTGTATGACTCTTTGAGACTCCATGAACTGCAACACACCAGGCTTCCCTATCCATCACCAACTCCCAAAGTTGCTCAAACTCATGTCCATTGAGTCAGTGATGCCATCCAACCATCTCAGCTTCTGTTATCTCCTTCTCCTTCTGCCTTCAATCTTTTCAAATGAGTTAGTTCTTCACATCAAGTGGCCAAAGTATTGGAGTTTCAGCTCCAACATCATTCCTCTCAATGAATATTCAGGACTGATTTCCTTTAGGATGGACTGGCTTGATCTCCTTGCAGTCCAAGGGACTCTCAAGAATTTTCTCCAGCACCACAGTTCAAAAGCATCAATTCTTTGGTGCTCAGCTTTCTTGATAGTCCAGCTCTCACATCCATGCACGGCTACTGGAAAAACCATAGCTTTGACTAGACCCACTTTTGTTGGCAAAGTAATGTCTGTTTTTTAATATGCTGTCTAGGTTAGTCATAAATGTTAATCACATCTAAAATATACCCTCACAGCAACATCTAGACTGGTGCTTGACCAAACAACTGGGCACCATAGCATAATCAACCAACACATAAAAGTAGCTGTCACATATGGAGGAACTAACCTGACTTGTATTTAAGCTATACGCTTTATTTAATGTTTGTGACAAATTACATGCTATAAGCTGGTTTTAGTAAAGGCAGAGGAAGCAGAGATCAAATTGCCAACATCCGCTGGATCATCGAAAAAGCAAGAGAGTTCCAGAAAAACATCTATTTCTGCTTTATTGAATATGCCAAAGCCTTTGACTGTGTAGATCACAATAAACTGTGGAGAATTCTGAAAGTGATGGGAATACCAGACCACCTGATCTGCCTCTTGAGAAACCTGTATGCGGGTCAGGAAGCAACAGTTAAAACTGGACATGGAACAACAGACTGGTTCCAAATAGGAAAAGGAGTACGTCAAGGCTGTATATTGTCACCCTGCTTATTTAACTTATATGCAGAGTACATCATGAGAAACGCTGGACTGGAAGAAACACAAGCTGGAATCAAGATTGCCGGAAGAAATATCAATAACCTCAGATATGCAGATGACACCACCCTTATGGCAGAAAGTGAAGAGGAGCTAAAAAGCCTCTTGATGAAAGTGAAAGAGGAAAGTGAAAAAGTTGGCTTAAAGCTCAACGTTCAGAAAACGAAGATCATGGCATCTGGTCCCATCACTTCATGGCAAATAGATGAGGAAACAGTGGAAACAGTGTCAGACTTTATATTTTTGGGCTCTAAAATCACTGCAGATGGTGACTGCAGCCATGAAATTAAAAGACGCTTACTCCTTGGAAGAAAAGTTATGATCAACCTAGATAGCATATTCAAAAGCAAGAGACATTACTTTGCTAACTAAGGTCCATCTAGTCAAGGCTATAGTTTTTCCTGAGGTCATGTATGGATTTGAGAGTTGGACTGTGAAGAAAGCTGAGCACCAAAGAATTGATGCTTTTGAACTGTGGTGTTGGAGAAGACTCTAGAGAGTCCCTTGGACTGCAAGGAGATCCAACCAGTCCATTCCGAAGGAGATCAGTCCTAGGATTTCTTTGGAAGGAATGATGCTAAAGCTGAAACTCCAGTACTTTGGCCACCTCATGTGAAGAGCTGACTCATTGGAAAAGACTCTGATGCTGGGAAGGATTGGGGGCAGGAGGAGAAGAGGACGACAGAGGATGAGATGGCTGGATAGCATCACTGACTCGGGCGTGACTTTGAGTGAACTCTGGGAGTTGGTGATGGACAGGGAGGCCTGGCGTGCTGTGATTCATGGGGTTGCAAAGAGCTGGACACGGCTGAGTGACTGAACTGAACTGACTAATACATTGTAAGTGCTATATCAATAGTTGCTGCACGTAGCAAAATCAAGTTTTGCTTTTTGGAACTTTCTGAAATTTTAGGAGGAAAATATTTGATTCACAGTTTGTTGAACCTTATGTGGAACCCAGGGCTATGGAAGACTGATGGTACTGTTATCTTTCAGAATGTCAGCTGTCTGACTCTGCTGATCTCAGGTAACTGTCTACTGCTGACTTAGTGCAATGATGAGGCCAACAGATGGTGCGCCTCTTGGGTTTGCAGCAAAACTACTTGATGGGTGATTTTCTTTTTCCTTCCATAAATGTACTGTCTACTTCAATTCCGGTGGAGACAATTTTGATTTCTTAAGTTATGTTGCATATTTAATTTTATTCTATGATGATTTAATGTTACTATTAGATCAGTGTTCTGGGCAGCTCCTAAGCTAACTCAGACGATAATTGGCTCTGTTGTAATAGACTCACTTGGCAAGTCTGACTAAAACACAAGGACTATTAGCCATTTCTGTTAGGAGAAACACCTCTGAATTTGAGCCATACCTGATCTATTTCACACATATCTAAGCTGAAAGCCTTAGGTTCCTGTCCCGGACAGAGGGAACTACTTTAGAGAATTCAGAAGGAGACCCTGTGAAGTCTTAATTTTTTCCCCTCTGATACAGAAAAGCCTTTAACAGACTTAATGTTAGGTAATTTTAGTGAAAATTTAGTGACCAAGAATTATGACAAAACAAAATTATAAAATAATATACTTATCAATTTTATGTGGACACATCAGAGTGTTTTCATAGTTAACTAAGAGAGGTGAAATAGGGTTAGAGTGACCTAATCCAGATCTTTTGTTCTTAGATGATGAAATCAAGCCTAGAAAGATGCTGGTTTGTCAGTTCATTCATTCATTGCTAGACAGTGGCCAAAACAAGACAAAACCCAAGCATCATGGTTTCCAGACAAGTGCTTTTTCTACCACGTGCCATGTGAAATTATTCTTTAGTACATTTAGCCTTTGCTTTCTTAAAATTCCTTTAAGAATTAATTATAAAATGCAGCTTTGCTTCAAATTATAAAACTTTAGATGCAGGGCAAGAACATACAATCAAAATACTCAGATGTTTATATTTTTCCATCACTGCTTTTCTCCAAATGTTTTTATTCTCATGATTTAAGTGATTCCACTCTATACTTAGACTGCATCAATAGATGAGAAGGATCTGAGCTCTTCTGCTGAACTCATTCATTCAACAAAGCACCAAGCAGTGTCCTAGCTACTTGGATTATAGAGATAAATAAGAAGTGATTTTTGCTGCAAATGGGGCTTTGCTGAGTTGAAGAAAAACTCTTAAAATCAAATATACTATACAGATGATGCAGTAAGCTTGTTAATAGGGGCCCAACATGAATAGAGGATCTTGACTCTGAATGAAAAATAAATGCCTTCAAGAGCGCCTTCTTGCAAAGCACCATTTGAAACAGTCTAAGAGGATGAGTGTAGTTCACCAGGTGAGGGAGGGAGAGGCCTTCAGGGTATGAGGAAGGGCCCACAGGGAGACGCATAGAGTATGGTTGGATTGAGAGACAAGAAGTTGATAAGGTGAGAGAAGAGGGTGGAGAGGGAGAGTTTGGAGTCAGTGAGGGAAGGTCTTAAATTACATACAGAAGAGCACTTTTACTATGGAGAGTTTTATTGTGAAGGTAAGAATATATCTCTTTACCTAGTTTTTAATTAGTGACTTTCCATAGCTGTTATGTTCATAAGTAGATGGCACCCCTCTCCAGCACTCTTGCCTGGGGAGTCCCATGGACGGAGGAGCCTGGTGGGCCGCAGTCCATGGGGTCACTGGGAGTCAGACACGACTGAGTGATTTCACTTTCACTTTTCACTTTCATGCATTGGAGAAGGAGACGGCAACCCACTCCAGTTTTCTTGCCTGGAGAATCCCGGGGACAGGGGCGCCTGGTGGGCTGCCATCTATGAGGTCGCACAGAGTTGGACACGACTGAAGTGACTTAGCAGCAGCAGGAGCAAGAATATGTCTGATACAGTGTCCCATCTCGGAGATTTTCAGACCGAGGGGACAGGGCTTGACACAGTTAGGTTTACTTTCCTGAAAGATAATGCTGATCCTCAGCTACTTCAGCTAGAAATGAGATAAAATATTCCTGCTATGACGGTTGATGTAGGAATCAAATAGTGTACGTGAAAGTGCCTGGTAAGTTATACCTCGTTATCATGTGAAATATTTATTCATGTCACATGATGATAAAATCAAATGGTGAAACTTTCGCGAGAATGAATATTGGTCAGACAGCACACTTCTGAACCTCTAAAGCATTTAGTCCTGAGGATGTTTCTACCAGATTTTGCAGGACGTGACAAAGAATGTAGCACTGATGTCTCTCTCAAAATCAGCTTGACTAAACAGAGCTCTAATGTTCTACACTTGGCTTTAAATTAGGTCTTTACAAGAAACAGCATAGAAACTGTCTGCACTGGCTGTGAAACCTGTTTCAAACTTTGGCCGTTAAATATCTCAGTATTTTTTTTAAATTTGAGTAAATGCATTTAATTAATCATCATACATCATGATCATAATCATTAGTATAAGTTAATATCAACTAAGATACAAGATACACATAAAGATTTGTATATTAGAATGCTCATTGGAGTGTTATTTATAATAAGGTAAAATTAGAAATGATTTTAATGCTCCTTTGTAGGAGTTGAAATTCAATTATGGTTTGTTTACATGGTGAAATGTTTTTAATTATTGAAAATCATGACTTTGAAGGCTGATGATATGAAAAATTGTTTCTACATTTAAGTGAAAA
>SJYC01150603.1:0-11355 GCA_006408675.1 Madoqua kirkii
ATGGTGGATTCATGTTAATGTATGGCAAAACCAATACAATATTGTAAAGTAATTAGCCTCCAATTAAAATAAATAAATTTAAATTAAAAAATTTTATTTCAAACTTAAAAAAATTATTCCTAATTCTATAATGAAGAAAAGTACAGTTGAAAAAATATTTAAGTAACTTGTGCTAAGAAGTTATTAGCCTTGACTATTCTTCTGTGGTTTACATTTTCATATTTTTGATGGGATTTCTGTATCAACTATTACTTCCAGTCTGGGAGATTTTACTCTAGTATTAATAACTAGAAGTTTCTGGGTTCCTTAACTCCATTTTCTCTGAAAGAAATGAAGGATCCCTGTACATTCTCACCACTTTATGTCAATTGTTTTATTAATAAAACAGTAATTTTGTTTCAAAAAATATTTAATCTGGCCTGCCAAAATATTCTGAGTGATATAAAACCAAACATACTGAAGACACAAAAAAAGTTTAATATGTTATTTCTGCATATAAAGAGTTTGTAATTTGTGTGGGAAGATGAAACAAATTCAAGGGACAGCTAGGAGGTAAGAATCATAATAATTTCATAAGATTAATAGTGATTTTCTAAGATTAGTCCACCACTCTAATTTTGTAGGTGGTGAAAATGAAGCTGAGAGAATAAGTGACTTTTCCAATATCACACAAGGATGTAGGAAGAAGGACCCAGGTCTCCCAGTTCCATGTAAAAATGCCATGTATTACAGAAAATCTAAGAGGAAACCTATGTCAGCTTCTGTGAAAAAGTATAAGGGAGAAGGGAAGAGGAGGCTCATTAATAACAACCCCCTGGGCTGTGACTCTTCTTTGGTAGGTGACGAGTCTGTGGAGTCCTTCAACCAGTGAGACCACCATCACTGGCTGTGTCCCACTGACTATAGTAGTTAGTCTCCTGAAACTCAGCAGATGCAGGAGACACGGGTTTGATCCCTGGGTCGGGAAGGTCCCCTGGAGGAGGGCACAGGCAACTCACTCCAGTGCTCTTGCTTGGAGAATCCCATGGACAGAGGATCCTAGCTGGCTATAGTCCATGGGGTCACAAAGAGTTGGACATGACTGAAGCAACTTAGTACACACACATAGTAGTTATATCTGTGATGTCAGACACTACATGATATTATCCAAGTATATCACTTTTGTAACCAACACAGTATTGTAACATGAATAAAGTAAAAATAAAATTTTAAAAAAATAAAAGAGAAAAAAAATCAAACGTTCAATTGGACTGTGAATTAGGATGCTTTCAGTTGTAAGCAACAGAAACTCAACTCAAATCATAACAAAACAAAGAGGGAAGGGGTTTGTTGATACATAATTGGGAAGTCACAGGCTTTAAAACTGGCAGATTCTAGAAACCTAGATGCTGTTGTCAGGGCTCTGGTTACCTCTTGCCGTCTCTCCTTGTCTCTGCTTGACTTCATTCCTTGGGCAGGTGTTCCCCAGGTACTTGATAAGATAGCTTCCAGATATCAAGGCTCATACCTGACTGTTTAAGACATCTCCTTGGAGATGTCTTCTTGGAAAGCTGTAGCAGAAAAGTCCCTGGAAGGAAAGATGCTTCTTCTCCAGTCTCTGCATATGCTTGTCCCCAAGTCAGGCTCTTTTGGAAGAGAATCTGGTTCTTTGTGGATTCCTAACCACCTGAAAAGGATTTCCCTTGGAAAAAGAGGTATTCTATTACTATGATGGTTGGGGAAGGGGACAGGGTGCTCATCAGGTGTGCACTGTGGGATGCAGGGCCGATGACCTAAGTACCGGCCACATAATATAGGTGATAAATACAAAAGGAAAGAGAAGTATGAGTCTGCTAGCTCAGTTTCCCCAGAGAATTTAGGTGATGACACACCCTGAAAGTGTGAGAGTTTGTTGCTCAGTCGTGTCAGACTCTTTGTGACCCCATGGACTGTCACGGGTTCCTCTGTCAATGGACTTCTCCAGGCAAGAATACTGGAGTGGGTTGCCATTCTCTTCTCCAAGAGATCTCCCAACCCAAGGGATTGAACCCAGGTCTCTTGTATTGCAGGAAGATTCTTTTCTGTCTGAGCCACCAGGGAAGCTCATTCTAGGGTAATACAAAATTCTGTTAATAATAGACTGTGTTGTGCTAAGTTGCTTCAGTCATGTCTGACTCTTTGAAGCGCTATTGACTGTGGCCTTCCAGGCTCCTCTGTCTATGGGGCTTCTCCAGGCAAGAATACTGGGGTAGGTTGACATGCCCCCCTCCAGGGGATTTTCCTAATCCAGGGGTTCTTGGCAGGCGGATTCTTTACCACCACCATCATCTAGGAAACCGTAATAATCGACTTAATGAAGTCTAATGGAAAAGGAAATCTCCTTTTAAGAAAACTCAGACTATATTCACGGAGACAATATTTTCTGACATATGTTTCTAGGGGTAGTTGTAGTGACCAGGGGCTTCCCTCCTGTCTCAGATGGTAAAGAATCTGCCTATAGTGAAGGAGAACTGGGTTTGATCTCTAAGTTGGGAAGATTCCCTGGAGAAGGGAATGGCTACCCACTCCAGTATTCTTGCTTGTAAAATTCTGTGGATAAAGGAGCCTGGTGACTAAGTGGTAAAGAATATACTGCCAGTTCAGGAGACCTGGGTTCAATCCCCGAGTCGAGAAGATCCCCTGGAGTAGGAAATGGCAACCCACACCAGTTTTCTTGCCTGGATTATCCCACAGACAGAGGAGCCTGAAGGGCTGAAAACAGTAGGGTATGACTGACCACGTATGCAGACTGTAGTGACTAACCCAGTTCACCTGCAGCTATTAAGAACAAGATACTTTTTTTTTGAACAAACACTTAGATTGGAGTCTACAAGGCAGAGTTTTGATAGCATATCTCTTTAGATAATGATTCCAAAGACTAATACCATTGATGCAGATTTTAATTAGGCAGCATAATTTCTAAAAGCAGCAGAAAAAAAGCCCTCGGCATTACCTGTAAGTGAAAGCAAATTCTCTTATCACCAATGTGGTAGTTGCAGAATTTATCACAATAATTCCTCCTGACATTTGCATTATGCTTTCCACTTGTCATATATTAACTCAGTTGATCTTTATAAAATTCCCAGGAAGCAGGCATTATTATAATTGTTTACATTTAATAGATAAGAAACTGAGGGACAGAGAGGGCACACAGCTAATGAGAGGTGGACTTGAATCCTCCCGCTGGTATTTTTCCATAGATGTAACAGGAAGAAAACAGGTCTGATGAAAGAGAAGTGAGTTTGAATCCTGCTTTCACTACCTACTAACTAAGTAACTATGTCCTTTTGACACTTCTTTTCTCAGAAGTAAAAAAGTGATAATCATATCTAACATAATGAGTGTGATATTAAAAATCATCTCTCGTCTGAGATACTCTGTGGATTTTCTTTCCCCAACTCCATGTGCTTAAGTTTAGCCTTGAGATGGAAGTGGGGAAGAAGAAGGAATACAGGCTGTCCTTCTGGTGTGGGTGTAGCAAAGGAAGAATCTCTCATGGGAAAGGGAAGTAAAAATGTACCCTGCGTCTTCTGACTTGAGAGTTAAAAAGGGAAATGGAAGTGGAGGGAAAGGTCAGAAGCAAAGTTTTCCTTTTCTTCTTCCATCTTCTTAGGGTGGAAGGGATGTGGGTGAGCCCAGGGACTGAAGGTCTTCTGTCTGCCTCCATTTACTTTCACACTGGAAGGAAATCCCCCTGAAAGCTGGTCTAGCCCTGTCCTGAGTGGTCCTATCAAAGAAGCTTGTGCACAGTGTAGCCAGGCAAAGCCCCTAGGCTGCTCATGGTGGGAATATGTGTGGCTGGGAATTTTACTAGTCTCCCCAGAACTGAGGACTCCAGGTGGACAGAGGTACCTAAAAGATGCATAGGAGTCAGAGGGGGGGATTTAGATTTGGAAATTCTAAATCTAATTGAATATGTTTGCTTTTCCTTGTGAAAATAGATTTCTGTTTTTCTCTTTTAGAAAATCTTTTGGGTGCCATTATTTCTTCACTCTGAAAACAAGACATTCCATAATGTCCTTCAGAAGGATTGACTCAGTTCAGTTCAGTCACTCAGTCATATCTGACTCTTTGTGATCCCATGAACTGCAGCACACCAAGCCTCCCTGTCCATCACCAACTCCCAGCGTCCACCCAAACCCATGTCTATCGAGTTGGTGATGCCATCCAACCATCTCATCCTCTGTTGTCCCCTTCTCCTCCTGCCCTCGATCTTTCCCAGCATCAGGGTCTTCTCAAATGAGTCAGCTCTCTGCATCAGGTGGCCAAAGTATTAGAGTTTCAGCTTCAACATCAATCCTACCAATGAACACCCAGGACTGAGCTCCTTTAGGATGGACTGGTTGGGTCTCCTTGCAGTCCAAGGGACTCCCAAGAGTCTTCTCCAACACCACAGTTCAAAAGCATCAATTCTTTGGCACTCAGCTTTCTTTATAGCCCACTCTCACATCCATACATGACCACTGGAAAAACCATAGCTTTGACTAGACAGACCTTTGTTGACAAAGTAATGTCTTTTCTTTTTAACATGCTGTCTGGGTTGCTTATAACTTCGAAGGAGTAAGCATCTTTTAATTTCATGGCTGCAATCACCATCTGTAGTGATTTTGAAGCCCAGAAAAATAAAGTCAGCCACTGTAGCATGGAATAAATACTAGGTCACAAGGCAGGACAAAAAATACACACTTTTAAGACTAGTACTATATGACTTCATTTATATGTGCAATCTAAAAAACACCAGACTCCTAGAAACAGAGGACTGGTGGTTGCCAGAGGGGAAGAGCGGGAGGTAGGGGGAAATGTGAAGGTATCTAAAGGTACAAACTTTCAGTTACAAAGTAAATAAGTTCTGAGAATGTTACATACAACGTGGAGACAATAGGTAATAAAACTGTATGGTGTATTTGGGGGCTTCCCTGGTATCTTAGATGGTAAAGAATCTGCCTGCAACGGAGACCTGAGTTCAATCCCTGGGTCAGGAAGTTCTTGACCCTGGAGAAGGAAATGGCTACTCACTTCAGTGTTATTGCCTGGAGAATCCCATGGGCAGAGGAGCTTGGCCAGCTATAGTCCATAGATTTGTGAAGAGTAGGATACAACTGAATGACTAAGTACACACATCATATATTTGAAAATGGCTGAGAGAGTAGATCTTAAAACTTCTAATCACAAGGAAAAACAACATGTTTTTCTGATGTTAAAGTGACGACGTTAACCAAGACCTACTGTGGTGATCATTTTTCTCTCTCTCTCTCTATATATATATAAAATCATTGTGTTCTAGTCTATAAACTAATACAATGTTATGTGTCAATTATATCATAGGAAAAGGGGAAAAAGAATTATATGAAGCTTCCCAGGTCCTGCAGTGGAAAAGAATCCACCTGCTAATGCAGGAGATGCAAAATATGTGGATTTGATTCCTGGGTCTGGAAGATCTCCTAGAGTAAGAAATGGCGACCCACTCCAGTATTCTTGCCTGAAAAATTCCATGGATGGAGAAGCCTGGTGGAGTGGCAGTGTGTGGGACTGCAAAGTCAGAAACAACTGAACACATAACACAGAAACAACAATGTTCTTTGCAATCAGTTATAGTGATTTAGTGCCTGTGTGTGGAAGGCAGTGATGCTGTTTCAAAAAAAAAAAAAAAAGTCATTACACGTCTGCCTCTGCTCTGATGGGGCTGCATTTCACTCTAAGGGCTGATGTGCCCAGGTTCTAGTGGGAATGGTTTGTACATAGATTTTCTGAGTCACCAAGTCAAAAATCCAAACAGTTACCAGCAGACAATATTTTAAATATGTGTGTCCGTCCAGACTTCACTTTAACAAAGTATGGTTCCTTTGGTCAGACCCTGCCATTCAGAGACAAAAAATGCTCCTCTTTTGAACGTGATCTCTCCTCTCAGTGTATGTTCATGGAGGGCAGGGTTTCTTAACCTCATCAAGGTGGCCATTTGGGGCTGAATAATTCTTCCTGTGGCAAGCTGCTGTGTACATGGTAGGATGTGTAAATAGCATCTCTGGCCTTCACTCAGGCTTCCCAGGTGGCGCTAGAGGAAAACCCGCTGCCCACTGCAGGAAACATAAGAGACGTGGATTCAGTCTCTGGGTTGGAAAGATCCCCTAGAGGAGGACATGGCAACCCACTCCAGTATTTTTGCCTGGAGAATCTCAGGGACAGAGGAGCCTTGCAGGCTATGGTCCATAGGGTCACACAGAATCAGATGCAACTAAAGCGACTTTGCTGGGGGGCCCCGCCCATCCATGACTCTGCCTCAGCCTTAGTAGAGCTTCAGCCAGTAATTCAAGAGAGCTTGGCTAGCAGGTGGTTGTGGGTGTAGATGCCTGTGATAGGGGTGCAGTGGGGGGAAGAGGGTAGAGTCCTAGTTTCTAGAAAAGTCCATATTTGCTTCTTCTCTGCAGAATTCAGTTAAATATGGTAGCATTACCATGATAATCCAGAAATTTCCCTCCCCTTGTTACCTTAGTTAACCCTTAAAAAAACTACATTTCTTCATTCCAGTGTGTGGTGCAAAGACTCGTTTGTAACATGTGCCATGACATCAACAAGACGGGGAAGTGCTGTGACAGCTGTTTGGAAGGACGTCTTTCACACTCAGAGCTCAATGCCAAGTGTGCTGAAAATGCAGGTTCCTGGCTCTCATCCTACACCTACTACAGTAAGATCTCCTGTTAGGAGACCCAGGAATCTGCATTTTATAAAACTGGCCGATCTAGAATTTTCTATAGTATGAAAAAGACATTTCTACTTTCCTTCACAGTCCAGTGACCAAAATGAAAACCACAGGAGAGTACTGAACGAAGAGAAGACCCCCCAGGGTTTTCTCGACCTCTAGTTTCTAAGGGAGCACTTGCTCCAGAGAGGAAGGAAAATCATTTCCTCTTCATTCGTCAGTCCACTAAAAGGAGGGCTTCATTACTTCCCAATAAAAATCTGAAGAGATGGGGACTCTCACCCAGAAATGACTTGTTGGTTATTTAATTCAATTTCCCTCCCCAAATCAATACCTTGGGCTGTACACATTTGTAACCTTTATTTCCCCTTGAAAATTAATGTGCTTGACTCAACTAGTTAAAAAATGAGAACTGAAACAAACAGCTGGGTTTGTTTAAGATGTTTCCTTTTTATTTCTATTTGAAAGAAAGCTTTAGGCAGATCCCCTTTGTGGCAGTTGAAGGCCAACATAAGTTTAAACAGTGGGTTGCTTGCCTTTAAGAAACTGACTTCCTGGTGCCTGGGCCAGCAAAGCCTGGCTGTGAGTTAGCAGGCAGCTGCAAGCATGGGACTCCATCAGTTTCCCGCACAGAAAGTGGATGCCTGCTGTTGGGGAAGATGTGACCAATTCAAATCCAACCTGGTGGTGGGGTGGGGGGGTAGGGGACTCTGAGGATGGGCTTATAAGTTGTCAGTTGATCCTATATCCTGCTGTTCTCCATGGCCCCCTGCCCAGTCCCTGGCCATTTCTCTCCATTGCATGCCTCCTACTTGGGCAATAGCAGATTGCTAATTTTCCAAAGGGGAAAAAAGTAATAGCACACTGTGAAAATCTCTGTTGACTGTTCAAAAGCCATGTTTGATTTCTCAAGCCTCAACTTTTGTTCAGGTTTATCATTTTCTCAGTGGGGACAAGGCTGCTTAGATTACCAAAGGACTTTTGCCCTGGATCCAGTGCAGGTATACTTGGGATTGTATTTAGGGACACCAGCCAACAAAGCAAGATGAGAAAGTTTGAATGGGCATAGTGAGCTTGTCATTTGTTAATTCATTCAATGAATCTGTAGTTTGAATAGTGATTATGTGACATACTCTGTGCTGAATGCTGGAGACACAATGGAAACCAGACTGGGTTTCTGCCTTCATTGTGCTCATTGATATTATTTAATCATCCAAACAGGTGTATCAGCACAGGTGCGCATGGAAATGTGGGAGACCTCTTCAGGGAATTGGCCAGACCCAGGGATCAGACCTCATAAGTTCACATTTAGTTTCAGGTCTTTTGCTACAAGCAAAGAGCTTATGGGAATTTGAGACAATCATATTTGTTTTAGCTCACTCTGTGTTCATAAATAGAAATCCAGGTACACTTTAGGAATCGCTGTTTGACTTATGTTTGATGCAGAAGGTATAACTGTTAGTGCTACAATTATTTACCTGTCTGACTTGGAGAAATTAGGATAATAATGTCTTTTAAAAAATAAAAAATACTGACAGTCAACGTGTTAAATCAGCTTGTCACCTTCAGCAGATGAAATGAACTAAAGGTATGAATTCAGATATATAAATTACTTTTATATTGGTTTCTGTGGGCTTCCCTGGTGACTCAGTTGGTAAAGAATCTGCCTGTAATGTGGGAGACTTGGGTTGGGAAGATTCCTTGGAGAAGGGAACAGCTATGCACTCCAGTATTCTGGCCTGGAGAATCCCGTGGACTGTAGAGTCGGACAAGACTGAGTGACTTTCACTTTCATTTTCATACTCTACATGCAGTACTTATAAAATACAAATGTTGTTGCTGTTCAGTGGTTCAGTTGTGTCTGACTCTTTTTGACCCCATGGACTGCAGCACATCAGGCTTCCCTGGGCTTCATTATCTGCCGGAATTTGCTCAAACTCATGTCCATTGAGCCAGTGATGCCACCCAACTATCTCATCCTCTGTTGCCCCCTTCTCTTTCTGCCTTCAATCTTTCCCAATATCAGGATCTTTTCCAATGAGTCAGCTATTCACATCAAGTGGCCAAATTATTAGTTTCAGCTTCAGCATCAGTCCTTCAAATGAATATTCAGGTTTAATTTCCTTTAGGACTGATTGGTTTGAACTCCTTACTTTTCAAGAGACTCTCCAGAGTCTTCTCCAACACCACAGTTCAAAAGCATCAATTCTTCAGCACTCAGCCTTTGTTATGGTCCAACTCTCATACCCATACATCAGTTCAATTCAGTTCAGTTCATTTGCTCAGTTGTGTCTGACTCTTTGCAACTTCATGGACTGCAGCACAATAGGACTTTCTGTTCATCACCAACTCCCAGAGTTTACTCAAACTCATGTCCATTGAATTAAGGATGCTATCCAACCATCTCATCCTCTGTCGTCCCCTTCTCCTCCTGTCTTCAATCTTTCCCAGCATCAGGGTCTTTTCAAATGAGTCAGTTTCATACATGAGTCATATCCATACATGACTACCAGAAAAACCATAGATGGACTATTGTCAGCTAAGTGAAGTCTCTGCTATTTAATATGCTCTCTAGGTTCAGCATAGCTTTTCTTCCAAGAAGCATATGTCTTTTAATTTCATGGATTCAGTCACTGTCCACAGTGATTTTGGAGACCAAGAAAATAAAGTCTGTCACTGTTTCCATTTTTCCTCTCTCTATTTGCCATGAAGTGATAGAACCAGATGCCATGATCTTAGCTTTTTTGAATATTGAGTTTTAAGTGAGCTTTTTCACTCTCCTCTTTCACCTTCATCAAGACGCTCTTTAGTTTCCCTTTGCTTTTTGCCATTAGGGCGGTGTCATCTACATATCTTAGTCACGTGGACCACAGCCTTGTCTAACTCAGTGAAACTAAGCCATGCCATATAGGGCCATCCAAGACAAATAGGACATGGTGGAGAATTCTGACAAAATGTGGTCCACCGGAGAATGGAATGGCAAACCACTTCAGTATTCTTCCTTTGAGAACATCATGAACAGTATGAAAAGGCTAAAAGATAGGACACTGAAAAATGAACTCCACAGGTCGGTAGCTGTCCAATATGTTACTGGAGATATGTTAGTGGAGAAATAGCTCCAGAAAGAATGAAGAGATGGAGCCAAAGCAAAAACAACACCCAGGTTTGGATGTGACTGGTGATAGAAGCAAGATCCGATACTATACTGCATGGGATCCTGGAATGTTAGGTCCATGAATCAAGGCAAATTGAAAGTGGCCAAACAGGAGATGGCAAGAGTGAACATCAACATTTTAGGAATCAGTGAAGTGGTGCAATTCCAGCTAAATGGACTGGGATGGGTGAATTTAACTCAGATGACCATTATATCTACTACTGTGGGCAGAAATCCCTCAGAAGAAATGGAGTAGCCATCATAGTTAACAGAAGAATCCAAAATGCAGTACTTGGATGCAGTCTCAAAAATGACAGAATGATCTCTGTTCTTTTCCAAGGCAAACCATTCAATATCACAGTAATCCATGCCTATGCCCCAACCAGTAATGCTGAACAAGCTGAAGTTCAATGGTCCTATGAAGACCTACAGGACCTTTTAGAACTAACACCCAAAAAAGATGTCCTTTTCATTATAGAGGACTAGAATGCAAAAGTAGGAAGTCAAGAAATACCTGGAGTAACAGGCAAATTTGGCCTTGGAATGAAGCTGGGCAAAGGCTAATAGAGTTCTGCCAAGAGAACGCACTGGTCATAGTAAACACCCTCTTCCAACAACGCAAAAGAAGACTCTACACATGGACATCACCAGATGGTCAACACCAAAATCAGATTCATTATATTCTTTGCAGCCAAAGATGGAAAAGCTCTATACAGTCAGCAAAAACAAGACTGGGAGCTGACTGTGGCTCAGATCATGAACTCTTTATTGCCAAATTCAGAATGAAATTGAAGAAACTAGGGAAAACCACTAGACCATTCAGGTATCAGTTCAGTTTAGTTTAGTTCATTTCAACACTCAGTCGTGTCTGACTCTTTCCGACCCCATGAATCACAGCACGCCAGGCCTCCCTGTTCATCATCAACTCCCAGAGTTCACTCAGACTCATGTCTATTGAGTTGGTGATGCAATCCAGCCATCTCATCCTCTGCCGTCCCCTTCTCCTGCCCCCAACTTCTCCCAGCATCAGAGTCTTTTCCAATGAGTCACCTCTTCACATCAGGTGGCCAAAGTACTGGCGTTTAAGCTTTAGCATCATTCCTTCCAATGAACATCCAGACTGATCTCTTTTAGAATGTACTGGTTGGATCTCCTTGCAGTCCAAGGGACTCTCAAGAGTCTTCTCCAACACCACAGTTCAAAAGCATCAATTTTTTGGTGCTCAGCTTTCTTCATAGTCCAACCCTCACATCCATACATGACTACTGGAAAAACCATAGCCTTGACTAGGTGAAACTTTGTTGGCAAAGTAATGACTCTGCTTTCGAATATGCTATCTAGGTTGGTCCCTTATGGCAGAAAGTGAAGAGGAGCTAAAAAGCCTCTTGATGAAAGTGAAAGAGGAGAGTGAAAAAGTTGGCTTAAAGCTCAACACTCAGAAAACGAAGATCATGGCATCCGGTCCCATCACTTCATGGGAAATAGA
>SJYC01150606.1:0-46234 GCA_006408675.1 Madoqua kirkii
TATAATTTAAATTAAAAGGAGGCAATGATCAAGCAGAATTGAACTAACAGTTGGAGTTTTAATGGAGCAAAATGTTAGTCACAGTATCTAGAGAATTAAAAATATATATATATAATATAATGGATGTAAGTGGTGTTTGGCTTTAAGGATGTATTTTTGAAAGCCTTTGTAACTTTAAGAGAGGAGAAACTCTAACAAGTTTATTTTATTTGTGTCCTTGTACTTAATTATTTGGATAGATTAGTCTATCTTAGTGCTGATTCTTTATTTTACAGATTGAATCTTATGTTTCCTACTGTGGTGGTCTTCCAGCTCCTGAATATTCAGACAACCCTCTGAGATACAAATTTAGCTGGAGTCCAGTGGGAGTTCTGATGAACATAATGCAGCCCGCTACCTACCTGCTCAATGGAAAGGTGAAGGAGGGTCATCAAAGCTTTAGAGATACAAACCCAAAATTACTGCCTAAGAAAATCCAAAATCTTTTCCCCCTGATTCCAAGGCCCTTTGGTGCTGGCTGTGCTGTTCGTCCTCCATCTCCCCCTCCTGCGGCGTTTCCCAGGGTGTATTTTCTGTCCTGTTCAGTGTGCTCTCCCCACCATCCCCAGCAAAGCTCATTCTTTCCTCTCTGCCTTCTTGCAAATTGTTTCTGCAGTTTAAACACTCAGCTTCTCTGCATGTGTATCTACTGGTCATCTTGCAGTTTATTTCAGCATGGCAAATGTTTACTGAGTCCCTGTTATATGCTAGACTTGGGCCAAGGCACTAAAGGTTATCATGCTGAATGAAGTTCCTGATCTCAGAGAACTCATGACTGAAATGGGGTGGCTCTTGGGTGGGTTAGGGAAAGAAATTAACATTTCTTTCCCAGCTGCCGTGTGGCAGAATGTAAGAGCTCTCTGAGCTTAGTATAGTTTTCATCATTTTACTATAAGGAAACTGTGGCACAAAGAGAATGTTCACAGCCATTCAGCTGGGATTCAAATCCAGGTCTAAGCCTTTTTACCCCCTCTTTTATCAGATAGCTTCATGGCAGGAAAGGCAGACACTGGAAAATTGGTATAATTCAATGAGAGAAGTTCCAAAGTATGCTAACATGTCACAGTGATTCAGATGAAAGAGTAATTGACTTGATTTTGGTGAGAAAGTTGGGGAGAGGAAAATTAGCAGGAAGAGATGTATTCAGCTTTGAGGGTTAAGAATGTGCCAGCCTGGCAGAGACACTGCCACTCATGACTGTGCTGAGTGTCAATTTCATCTAATTCTTACAACAACGCTATAAGGTTACCTTTTCATACTGTTCATGGAGTTCTCAAGGCAAGAATACTGAAATGGCTTAAATACTGAATACTGAAGTTGGCTTAAAGCTCAACATTCAGAAAACTAAGATCATGGCATCCAGTCCCATCACTTCTTGCAAATAGATGGTGAAACAGTGGAAACAGTGGCTGACTTTATTTTGGGGGGCTCCCAAATCACTGCAGATGGTGAGTGCAGCCATGAAATTAATAGACGCTTACTCCTTGGAAGGAAAGTTATGACCAACCTAGATAGCATATTTAAAAGCAGAGATATTACTTTGCCAACAAAGGTCCATCTAGTCAAGGCTGTGGTTTTTCCAGTGGTCATGTATGGATGTGACAGTTGGACTATAAAGAAAGCTGAGCATGAAGAATTGATGCTTTTGAACTATGGTATTGGAGAAGACTCTTGAGAGTCCCTTGGACTGCAGGGAGATCCATCCAGTCCATCCTAAAGAAAATCAGTCCTGGTTGTTCATTGGAAGGATTGATGTTGAAGTTGAAACTCCAATATTTCGGCCACCTGATTTGAAGAGCTGACTCATTTGAAAAGACCCGGATGTTGGGAAAGATTGAAGGCAGGAGGAGAAAGGGACGACAGAAGATGAGATGGTTAGATGTCATCACTGACTCAATGGACATGAATTTGGGTAAACTCCTGGAGTTGGTGGTAGACAGGGAGGCCTGACATGCTGCAGTTCATGGGGTTGCAAAGAGTTGGACACAACTAAGCAACTGAACTGATAAGATTTCCATGACAGAAACAAGCATAAGAAGCACTAACTCAACCTCAGTTAGAGATGGCAGTTGGCATTAGTGAAAGTCGCTCAGTTGTGTCCAACTCTTTGTGACCCCATGGACTGTAGCCTGGCATGGACTGTAGCTTCCCAGGCTCCTCTGTCCATGGAGTTCTCCAGGACAGAATACCGGAGTGGGTAGCCATTCCCTTCTGCAGGGGATCTTCCCAACCCTGGGATTGAACCCAGGTCTCTTGCATTGCAAGCAGATTCTTTACCATCTGAGCCACCAGGGATTGCCAGTGTCCAGATAACATTGATCTGCTTTGATGGTTTATGCTCTTGACTGTAAAGAAAGACTCACACTTGGGAACAAATATAACTAGAGCAAGGGTTCCTTTTTATGTTTTGTGCCCCAAGCACCTCACTCACCTCATGCTAGTCCTACCTCTACAGGGAGTGATAAACTATGTGATCAGATATGGGTCTTAAAAAGATTATTCTGGCAGCAGTATTATAAGTTCTCAGTGTATCTGTGATCTAAATGTATTTCGTGTGAAAAAAGTAAATTGAAAAAATTTCTTAGGATGAGGTTCTGTACCTATGATGAGTGTGGCTCCCAGCCTTACCTACAAACTGGAATTGCCAAGGCACTTAAAAAATACAGATGTCTGGGCTACTTCCCCAGAGACTCTGATTTGCCTGGGCTTGGGGATCTTTAAAAACCTCCCAAATGATTCCAATGTGCAGCTTAAATTGAGGTGAACTGATTTAATGACCAGAGGACCAGAGCTGAACTTAAAACATGACAGAGCAAGCAGGACACTTTACCTTGATTCAGAAAAGACACATTCACATGTTTCAGGATATGAAGTAGGACCCCTAGGTTCTGGTCCAAGTGCTGATATCTCTGAGTGTCACCAAAGAGCATGCAGTTGTAAAGGTCAACTGGGCATCACTGTCCTGATGGTGGACACTAAAGTTCCATCTAGTTCTCCAGGTCTACAAATCATGAAGGTTTGGGCCCCTGTCTGAGGTTCTACCAGGCACACATCCTTTTCTGTACCACTGCCAATCTTCTGTTGTGTGTCAACAACCCCTTCCACCTTCTGCTGTGTGGATCAGAGACTGACCCACACTTGGTATAAACTTACATATGAATGCAAGAAGAATTCTTGCTACAGTTGCTCAAAATGCTTATTATCAGGAGGCCATATAAAGATTGTATGGCCAGATAAAGATTATAGCAGGAGAAGGTCAATGGAGAGCAGTATATGCAACAGAAAGAGCATGTAGCCTGATGCCAGGGGGCCTGGCATGGTGCTCTAGCTCTGCCATTTGCTGGCTGGGCAGTACTCAAGCCATCATTTCATCTCTGAGCTTTGGGTTCCCTACCTGAAGATAAGCATAATCACACCAGCTTTGCAGGGTTCTTGCAGTCGGGCTCTGTGAGGTCATATAGATTACACTCTGCCTAACAGCAGATTGTCAGGCATGCCTTAAGTCCCCAGCAAATATTAGCTGCATAAAGAAATAAATGGTGATGAGAACTCAGGGAAAGCAAGAGGTTGTTTTCAGGCAGCAGAAGTTGTATTTGTTGAATTTGAAGTTTTTCCCTTTCATCCTGAACTCCTTTTGTAAAAGAGGAGTGCTTTTTTTGCATTTCCCTGACACTGTGGAGGACACCAAGAGAAAACACGGTGTCTTTCTTTTCTTTGTTAAAACGACACTTTTCTCAAGGTCTCCTCTTGTGACTGCAGCTTGTCCTGACCACTCCAACCCCCGTTAACTATTCTCTTGTCTGAACTCCCACACTTTGATTGTCTGTATCTAAGAACTTTCTGGATGCTGTATTATTCACTTAGCGATTCAAGTGCATCAGTCTATCTCCTAACCTGGATTGTTAGACTTCTCAAAGCCTCTCTTGTCCCTCCATCCTCTCTGTCACCATCACCTTCTGCCATGGAGCGGGCCTTACATAATTCACAGAATCATCACGGCAGAGCCAGGTGGCGTCTCTGGCTTCTGCTTAAAATAAAAACCTAAACTTTTCCAGCAACTCAGGCAGCAGCCTAGGATTTAGGATGTTTCTCACTGGAAATTACTGCAAGGATGTAGGACCACGAGCTCTAATACCGGTACTATTGTTCGCTTCTAACTTCTAAGCCTGTTTCCAACACATCTGATTTCCTTGCACATGTTTGGAGACAGTGATTGTGTCTTCTCTGAGTTGTCTTCCCTCCATGGGTGGTGAAACATTGATGGCATCTGGGAGTGACATGGCAGAGCTTTGCCACCATCTCCTTCAGCCTCCTCGCCCAAGTCACTCACATGCAAAACACATACTATAAGTAAGGATTGTGTTTGTTCTGCAAACACAGCTTTGAGATGGGTTTTCTGCCTCTGTTTCTATTACCTGCCACTTCCTTGACTTCAGCACCCAGCCTCCTCTTTGCAGTTGCTGCTCTCCAAGCCTGCAGCCATTCCTAGTGCAATTTTCAGGTGTATCACCAGTGGCATGATCAGGAATGCTGGACCTAGTTCATCAATATCCTTCTCAAAACATTGATCCACAGATGAGCACCATTAAGGGGACAGTATGGTATAGTAGGGGTATAGAATCCCTATGAAATCCCTCAGTGGTAAAGAATCCATCTGCCAATGCAGGAGATATGGATTTAATCCCTGGGTCAGGAAGATGCCCTGGAGAAGGAAATGGAAACCTTTCCACTCCAGTTTCTTGTCTGGAGAATTCCACAGACAAAGGAGCCTGGTGGGCTATAGTCCATGAGTTCACAAAAGAGATGGACACGATTTAGTGACTAAACAACAGCAACAAATGGTATAGTAGAAAGAACACGGATGTTGGATTCAAATACTTCAGTTTCATTCAGTTGATCAGTCATATCCGGCTCTTTGTGACCCCATGGACTGCAGCATGCCAGGCTTCGCTGTCCATCACCAACTACTGGAGTTTACCCAAACTCATATCCATTGAATTGATAATGCCATCCAACCATCTTATCCTTTGCCATCCCCTTCTCCTCCTGCCTTCAGTCTTTCCCAGCATCAGAGTCTTTTCCAATAAGTCAGTTCTTCACATCAGGTGGCCAAAGGACTGGAGTTTCAGCTTCAGCATTAGTCCTTCCAATGAACACTCAGGACTGATCTCCTTTCGGATGGACTTGTTGGATCTCCTTGCAGTCCAAAGGACTCTCAAGAGTCTTCCCCAACACCACAATTCAAAAGCATCAGTATTTAAGCACTCGGCTTTCTTTGTGGTCCAACTGTCACATCCATACATGACTACTGGAAAAACCATAGCTTTGACTAGATGGACCTTTGTTGGCAAAGTAATGGCTCTGCTTTTTAATAGTGCTAAGTTGGTCATAGGTTTTCTTCTAAGTGGCAATCATCTTTTAATTTCATGGTTGCAGTCACCATCTGCAGTGATTTTAGAGCCCCCCCCCCAAAATAAAGTCTGTCACTTTTTCCTTTGTTTCCCCGTCTATTTGCCATGAAGTGATGAGACCGGATGCCATGATCTTAGTTTTTTGAATGTTGAGTTTTAAGTCAGCTTTTTCCCTCTCCTCTTTCACTTTCAAGAGACTCTGGTTCGTCTTCACTTTCTGTCATAAGGGTGGTGTCATCTGCATATCTGAAGTTACTGATATTTCTCCTGGCAATCTTGATTCCAGTTTGTGTTTCATCTAGCCTGGCATTTCTCATGATGTATTCTGTATATAAATTAAATGAGCAGGGTGACAATATAAGCATTGACATACTCCTTTCCGGATTTGGAACCAGTCTGTTGTTCCATGTCCAGTTCTAACTGTTGCTTCCTGACCTGCATACAGATTTCTCAAGAGGCAGCTTAGGTGGTCTTGTATTCCCATCTCTTTAAAAATTTTTCACAGTTTGTTTTAACTTACACAAAGGCTTTGGCATAATCAATAAAGCAGAAGTAGATGTTTTTCTGGAATTCTCTAGCTTTTTCAATGATCCAACAGATGTTTGCAGTTTGATCTCTGGTTCCTCTGCTTTTTCTAAATTCAGCTTGAACATCTGGAACTTCACAGCAAGTACTATTGAAGCTTAGCTTGGAGAATTTTGAGCATTACTTAGCTAGCTTATGAGATGAGTGCAATTGTGCAGTAGTTTGATCATTCTTTGGCATTACCTTTTTTTGAAATTAGAATGAAAACTGACCTTTTCCAGTCCTGTGGCCAATGCCGAGTTTTCCAAATTTGCTGGCATATTGAGTGCAGCACTTTCACAACACCATCTTTTAGGATTTGAAGTAGCTCAGCTGGAATTTCATCACCTCCACTAGCTTTGTTCATAGTGATGCTTTCTAAGGCCCACTTGACTTTGTATTCCAGGATGTCTGGCTCTAGATGAGTGATCACACCATCATGGTTGTCTGCATCATGAAGATCTTTTTTGTACAGTTCTTCTGTGTATTCTTGCCACCTCTTCTTAATATCTTCTGCTTCTGTTAGGTCCCTACCATTTCTGTCCTTTATTGTGCCCATCTTTGCATGAAATGAAGTTCAAATAGACCTGTGTTTAAATCTGCCTCTGAGTGACTGTCTCAGTTTTCACCTCTGAAAAATGGGTTATTGTGTGGATTAAAGGTTATGTATATAAGGCACCTGGCACACAGTGGGCCTTGCATAAATGCTTGTCTGTGTACTGCTTGTGTTAAATGTATTGTTGGTTTAGCAGTCAAGCTTATTGTCAGTGGTCCTTGGTGGCTGGGAGACATGTCAGTGTGCGTGACATGTGGGCAAGTCTTGCACTTGGAGCAGCCTACACCAGCAGTGAGTAATGAGCCAGTGTCTCTGCTGGAAGTGGATCTTGGATGTAATTGTTTTCGAGTCAGAAAAAAAATGCACATTCTCTGCCAAATAGATAAGTATGCCTTTCTTTCTTGTCCAAGTCATACAGGACAGGGTTTCTGAATAAATACCATCATAGGTCACTGGAAATACAACTCTGAATTGATACCAAATTATCGAGTAATGTTGGGGTCCAGTTGCTTCCATTTCAATCACTAAATGGATCATTACCATTCAGCTTATATTGCCCTATTTTCCTTATAAGGATCTCATGATGGACTTAGGAACCAGCTGATTTAATTCTGACTAGTACAGTGCTGGAATATAGTGCTCTTTATTGACTTTTTCTTAAAAATCCATAACCTTCAAACATGTAGCCAAATTTTAGAATTGCCATAGCTTGCAGAAGAGAGAGAGGTGAGAAGACTCTAAAAGTTAACATTTGCCCATTTATTAGACTTTAAAAAAAATTTTGGAATCCTGATGAAAGAAGTTTTCTCTAAAGAAAAGTGCATTTGGGAAATGTTTACTGTGAAGTTCAGAAGAGTTTCACAAGAAAGTTTAACTAAAAGCATTCCTCATTTCCTTCAGATCCTCCCTCTTGGAATTTTTGATGGTGCTTGATGCTCTTTAAAGTGAGGCTTTTTGTGTGTGTGTGTTTTTTTAACAGCGTGCCTCATGGCATGAGGAATTTTAGTTCCCTAACCAGGGATCAAACCCCTGCCCCCTGAATTGGCAGGGCAGAGTCTTAACTACAGGACCACCAGGGAAGACCCTAGAGTGAGCCTTTGACTGCAGAGACCTCACCAGGCCTGTCTCCGAGGTCAGAACTGCCCATTTCCTCCTGGGACTTCAGTTCTGTATACATATGTTTCCATTTCCCCCTTCAGACCAAGACAGATGTCAAACCTCCCTATAAATAAACCTCACGAACATTACATTTAGCCAAAGGCTCCTTTGAGCAAATTCCTCAGACTCCATCCAAAGGTCCATCGCCAGCTCCCTTGAACAGTGTTGTTTTGTGAAGCTCTCAGACGTGGTCAGAGATTGTTTCCAGGGGTGGGAGCAGGACCGAGTCTAGTTCCACCAGGGTGCTCAGTTCTGATTGTTTTCCTCCAGAATGTTTTCCATGACCTCAGGGATGATCACCTGCCTCACAAGCTGAAAGAAGAATTTAGCCCCTTATTCAAGATGAAAGGGAAAAAAAAAAGAATCCTTCACTGCATCTTGATTGTGTGTGATGCAGCGAGAGGTATAGGAAAGAGGATTCCTGAGACACCAGAAGAGCTTGGGATCAGGGTTGTAATTTCTCACCAGCAGTATGATCAGGAGGTAGCATTTTTATTTATTTAGGTTTTTTTGGAGTCTCACTGTGTGTTCATTGCATTGTCCTTGTGAGAGGGCATAGCCCCCACTCCATTTCCCGACATCCACAGGCTGGTTGACTGGTCTAGGCTGTGAGTGTCTTATTGCTGCTTTAGTGCCACTCCCGGGTTTTGGTGGCATTAAGTAAAGGTTTGTGCAGTGAAGAAAGGAGTGTGTGGAGGCAGGAGCTCAGTCTTATTCATCACTGTCCTATTCCCAGGTGCCATCCTGGCACACACATAGCAGATTCTCCATAAATGCCAGGTGTGAATGGATGTGAATGGTACCTGATGTAGCATTCAAGATGGGGGATGGGAGTGAAGAGAAAAACAGAGTGAGAATGTGGCCATTTCTATGTGAACACAGAAGGCACCTTGAGTATCTGTTCGTTTAGCGTCTTGTCTATTTAAAAACAGAACTCTAGGGGACATAATTCAGTGTCATCTTATCCAGGGGCAAGGGGAAATCAGAAACAAGATCTTAGTAAAAAGTGAAATGCTTTAAGTCAAATTTTAAAGCTTGGAAGAACAATGCCCTTGTGAATTAAGTTATTAGTGGAACAGGTAGAACATGGGATGTTGACCAGAGTGAGTGTTAGTTCCTCAATGTGTCTGACTCTTTGTGACCCCATGAACTGTGTAATCCACAAGGCTCCTCTATCCATGGGATTCTCCAGGCAAGAATACTGGAGTGGGTTGCATGCCCTCCTCCAGGGGATCTTCTCAACCCAGGGATTGAACCCAGGTCTCTTGCATTGCAGGTGGATTCCTTACCACCTGAGCCAGTAGGGAAGCCATTAAAATATTTTTTTCAAATCACCTATTTTTTTTTTTTTGGTAAAAGCTGATTTTATATATATATATGAAGGATGAAGATAAGTCCAAAGAGAGAATCCACTGTTTAACTCCACACATGCCTTTTCAATGTTCCCTAGGTTGTGAATGCTGTAGGAGGTGTCTCCTTTCTGGATTCAGTCACTCCCATGGATTATTTCCCTGGATTAAATTTGGAAGGTTATCCTAACAGAGACAGTACAAAGTACGCTGAGATTTATGGCATTCCATCTGCTCACACTTTATTACGAGGGACACTGAGGTACAAGGTAAGTGGTTCTATTTGAGATGAACAGGTTGACCGGGATGTAAGTAATGCAAGCATGTAATTTTTCTTCATAATCAAAATAATTAAGATGATAAACCAGATTGGAGTCTGTTTTCTGAGAACTCTTTGGGTTGATTGTTTCAGGAGATAACACAGCTGGAGCAAAAATGGTTTTTGACTCATGAGAAGTGTGGGGGAAGGTGAAGGGCCAGCTTCAGATGTACTCAGGTTTGGGGGTCCAGTGACCTCATGGGGACTTGGTTTCTCTCCACCTCTCAGCTCTTCCTTCAAGCTTTGGTTGTGTCTCCTGTCTCATAGAATGGAAGGATGGTAGCAGGATCTTAGGTTCAAATACAGTGAGAATGAAAAACTACATCTTCACAGTCAAAAGTAGAGTTTTTATCTCGTGGGCCCCTGAGATCAGTGCAAAAAAAGGTGCCAGTCAGCACTGGCCCCTGTTTTTCATCCCCAGAGATGATAATGTAGTCAGTGTCATCTTCTCCAAAGCAAATCTTCAGTGTTTTGTTTTTTTTTTACCACAAAATAGAGTGTAGATGCTAGGACCATAAATATGAATGCCCAGTGCACATGTTTTGAATCACAGAATAGTTACAAGTGTGACCAGATTAAGACAATCAGTATAATGAGAAATCTGTATGCAGGTCAGGAAGCAACAGTTAGAACTGGACATGGAACAACAGACTGGTTCCAAATAGGAAAAGGAGTACATCAAGGCTGTATATTGTCACCTTGCTTATTTAACTTCTGTGTAGAGTACATCATGAGAAATGCTGGACTGGAAGAAGCACAAGCTGGAATCAAGATTGCCAGGAGAAATATCAATAACCTCAGATATGCAGATGACACCACACTTATGGCAGAAAGTGAAGAGAAACTAAAGAGCCTGTTGATGAAAGTGAAAGAGGAGAGTGAAAAAGTTGGCCTAAAGCTCAACATTCAGAAAACAAAGGTCGTGGCATCTGGTCCCATCACTTCATGGGAAACAGATGGGGAAACAGTGGACACAGTGTCAGACTTTATTTTGGGGAGATCCAAAATCACTGGAGATGGTGATTGCAGCCATGAAATTAAAAGGCGTTTACTTCTTGGAAGAAAAGTTATGACCAACTTAGAGAGCATATTAAAAAGCAGAGACATTACTTTGCTAACAAAGGTCCATCTTCTCAAGGCTATGGTTTTTCTAGTGGTCACGTATGGATGTGAGAGTTGGAATGTGAAAAATGCTGAGTGCTGAAGAATTGATGTTTTGGAACTGTGGTGTTGGAGAAGACTCTTGAGAGTCCCTTGGACTGCAAGGAGATCCAACCAGTCCATTCTGAAGGAGATATCTCCTTCAGAATGGACTATTACTTCTTGGAAGAAAAGTTATGACCAACTTAGAGAGCATATTAAAAAGCAGAGACATTACTTTGCTAACAAAGGTCCATCTTCTCAAGGCTATGGTTTTTCTAGTGGTCACGTATGGATGTGAGAGTTGGAATGTGAAAAATGCTGAGTGCTGAAGAATTGATGTTTTGGAACTGTGGTGTTGGAGAAGACTCTTGAGAGTCCCTTGGACTGCAAGGAGATCCAACCAGTCCATTCTGAAGGAGATCGGTCCTGAGTGTTCTTTGGAAGGAATGATGCTAAAGCTGAAACTACAATACTTTGGCCACCTCATGAGAAGAGCTGACTCATTGGAAAAGACTCTGATGCTGGGAGGGATTGGGGGCAGGAGGAGAAGGGGACGACAGAGGATGAGATGGCTGGATGGCATCACCAACTCGATGGACATGAGTTTGAGTGAACTTCGGGAGATGGTGATAGACAGGGAGGCCTGGCATGCTGATTCATGGGGTCGCAAAGAGTCCAACATGACTGAGCAACTGAGCTGAACTGAACTGATAATGGTTTCCTAGGGCTGTTATAACAAATTACTATGAAAGTTTTAACAACGGAAATGTATCCTCTCAACAGAGTGTGTGCAAGGTTTGTGTCTTCTGAAAGTTTTGCAACCTTCTCTTGCCACTCTCACCTCACTTCCAGTGATTGCAGGCAGTTCTTGGTGTTCTTTAAGTTGTAGACGTATTGGTCCCATCTCTGCCTCCATCTTCATATCATCTTCTCTTGCTTATGTTACTGTGTCCTGTCCTCTTCTTGCCAGGACACCCGTCACTGTATTTAGGACCGACCCTAAATACTGATATCCTTAACTAATTACATTTGCGAAGATTCACGTGAGGTCTTTGAGGTCCTGAGTGGCCATGAATTACGAAGGGTACATATTCAACCCTCTATAACTAACATAGCTAGAATAATAAATCTCTAAAAATTAGGGATCTGATTTTAGATCTCACTGCCCTGTGAGATTTCCTGGAACCTGTGCTCTCATGAGTGTGATTTCTTCACTATATGGGAACTAAATGAATTGTCAGAGATAACATCTTAGGTAGACAGAAGAACCATGGACGTTTCATAAGCCTTTACGCACAGGACAAATTCTAGTGGGAATTGAAGTCATGCCCTCCCCAGGTCTGGCAGATTCTTGATTCTGTTTTCTTCTTCTTCTAAGACAGTAAGTAAGGACTATTTTTTTCAGGGGATTCAGGAGTTAGGACTTTCTGATCAGTTAGTCAGTTCAGTCAGTTCAGTCGCTCACTCATGTCTGACTCTTTGTGACCCTATGAACTACAACACGCCAGGCCTCCTTGTCCATCACCAACTCCCAGAGTTTACCCAAACTCATGTCCATCGAGTCAGTGATGCCATCCAACCATCTCATCCTCTGTCAGCCTCTTCTCCTCCTGCCTCCAGTCTCTCCCAGCATCAGAGTCTTTTCCAATGAGTCAACTCTTCGCATGAGGTGGCCAAAGTACTGGAGTTTCAGCTTCAGCATCATTCCTTCCAAAGAAATCCCAGGGCTGATCTCCTTCAGAATGGACTGGTTGGATCTCCTTGCAGTCCAAGGGACTCTCAAGAGTCTTCTCCAACACCACAGTTCAAAAGCGTTAATTCTTCGGCGCTCAGCCTTTTTCACAGTCCAACTCTCACATCCATACATGACCACTGGAAAAACCATAGCCTTGACTAGATGGATCTTAATCGGCAAAGTAATGTCTCTGCTTTTCAATATGCTATCTAGGTTGGTCATAACTTTCCTCCCAAGGAGTAAGTGCCTTTTAATCTCATGGCTGTAATTGCCATCTGCAATGAATTTGGAGCCCCCAAAATAAAGTCTGACACTGTTTCCACTGTTTCCCCATCTCTTTCCCATGAAGTGATGGGACCAGATGCCGTGATCTGTTTTCTGAATGTTGAGCCTTAAGCCAATCTTTTCATTCTCCTCTTCCACTTTCATCAAGAGGCTTTTTAGTTCCTCTTCACTGTCTGCCATAAGGGTGGTATCATATTATGTATATGAGGTTATTGATATTTTTCCCTGCAATCTTGACTCCAGCTTGTGCTTCTTCCAGCCTTCTCCAGTGTTTCTCATGATGCACTCTGCATATAAGTTAAACAAGCAGGGCAACAATATAGAGCCTTGATGTACTCCTTTTCCTATTTGGAACCAGTCTGTTGTTCCATGTTCAGTTCTAACTGTTGCTTCTTGACTTGCATATAGGTTTCTCAAAGGCAGTTCAGGTGGTCTGGTATTCCCATGTCTTTCGGAATTTTCCACAGTTCATTGTGATCCACACAGTCAAAGGCTTTGGCATAGTCAATAAAGCAGAAATAGATGTTTTTCTGGAACTCTCTTGCTTTTTCAATGATCCAGTGGATGTTGGCAATTTAAATCTTGTTCCAGCTTGTGCTTCCTCCAGCCCAGTGTTTCTCATGATGTACTCTGCGTATAAGTTAAATAAGCAGAGTGACAATATACAGCCTTGACATACTCCTTTTCCTATTTGGAACCAGTCTGTTGTTCTATGTCAGTTCTAACTGTTGCTTCGTCACCTGCATAAACATTTCTTGGGAGGCAGGTTAGGTGGTCTGGTATTCCTATCTCTTTCAGAATTTTCCACAGTTTCTTTTGATCCACACAGTTAAAGGCTTTGGCATAGTCAATAAAGCAGAAATAGATGTTTTTCTGGAACTCTCTTGCTTTTTCAATGATCCAGTGGATGTTGGCAATTTGATCTCTGGTTCCTCTGTCTTTTCTAAAACCAGCTTGAAATTTGGAAGTTCACGGTATCAAATCCCTTACGATTATACAATGGAAGTGAGAAATAGATTTGAGACTGGATCTGATAGACAGAGTGCCTGAAGAAATGCAGACAGAGGTTCATGACATTGTACAGGAGACAGAGATCAAGACTATCCCCAAGAAAAAGAAAAAAAAAAAGGCTGTCCGAGGAGGCCTTACAAATAGCTGTGAAAAGAAGAGAAGCAGGAAGTAAAGAGAAAAACATATACCCATTTGAATGCAGAGTTCCAAAGAATAGCAAGGAGAAATATGAAAGCCTTCCCCAATGATCAATGCAAAGATATAGAGGAAAACAACAGAATGGGAAAGACAAAAATCTCTTCAAGAAAATTAAAGATACCAAGGGAACATTTTGTGCAAAGGTGGGCTCAATAAAAGACAGAAATGATATGGATCTAACAGAAGCAGAAGGTATTAAGAAGAGGTGATGAGAATACACAGAAGAACTGTACAAAAAAAATTTTCATGACCCAAATAATCACAACAGTGTGATCACTCACCTAGAACCAGACATCCTGGAATGCAAAGTCAAGTGGGCCTTAAGAAGCATCACTACAAACAGAGCTAGAGGAGGTGATGGAATTCCAGTTGAGCTATTTCAAATCTTAGAAGATGATGCTGCGAAGTGCTGTGCTCAATATGTCAGCAAATTTGGAAAACTCAGCAGTGGCCACAGGACTGGAAAAGGTCAGTTTTAATTCCAATCCCAAAGAAAGGCAATGCCAAAGAATGTTCAAACTTCCACACAATTGCACTCATCTCACATGCTAGTAAAGTAATCCTCAAAATTCTCCAAGCCAGGCTCAACAATATGTGAATTGTGAATTTCCAGATGTTCAATCTCATTTTAGAAAAGGCAGAGGAACCAGAGATCAAATTGCCAACATCCACTGGATCATTGAAAAAGCAAGAGAGTTCCAGAGAAACATTTATTTCTGCTTTATTGACTATGCCAAAGCCTTTAACTGTGTGGATCAAAAGAAACTGTGGAAAATTCTGAAAGAGATAGGAATACCAGACCACCTAACCTGCCTCCCAAGAAATGTTTATGCAGGTGACGAAGCAACAGTTAGAACTGACATAGAACAACAGACTGGTTCCAAATAGGAAAAGGAGTATGTCAAGGCTGTATATTGTCACTCTGCTTATTTAACTTATACGCAGAGTACATCATGAGAAACACTGGGCTGGAGGAAGCACAAGCTGGAACAAGATTCCTGGAAGAAATAGCAATAACCTCAGATATGCAGATGACAGCACCCTTATGGCAGAAAGTGAAGAAGAACTAAAGAGCCTCTTGATGAAAGTGAAAGAGGAGAGTAAAAAAGTTAACTTAAACCTCAACATTCAGAAGACTAACAACATGGCATCTGGTCCTTTCACTTCATGGCAAATAAATGGGGAAACAGTGGCTGACTTTATTTTGGGGGGCTCCAAAATCACTGGAGATGTTGACTATAGCCATGAAATTAAAAGATGCTTATTCCTTGGAAGGAAAGTTATGACTAACCTAAACAGCATGTTAAAAAACAGAGACATTTCTTTGCCAGCAAAGGTCCATCTAGTCAAAGCTATGTTTTTTTCCAGTAGTCATGTATGGATGTGAGAGTTGGACTATAAAGAAAGCTGAGTGCAGAAGAATTGATGCTTTCGAACTGTGGTGTTGGAGAAGACTCTCTAGAATCCCTGGGACTGCAAGGAAATCCAACCAGTCCATCCTAAAGGAGATCAGTCCTGAGTGCTTATTGGAAGGAGTGATGTTGAAGCTGAAACTCCAATATTTGGCCACCTGATGGGAAGAACTGACTCATTTGAAAAGACACTGCTGCTGGGAAAGACTGAAGGTGGGAGGAGAAGGGGATGACAGAGGATGAGATGGCTGGATGGCATCACCAACTCAATGGGCATAAGTTTGAGTAAACTCTGGGAGTTGGTGATGGACAGGGAGGCCTGGTGTGCTACAGTCCATGGGGTCACAAAGAGTCAGACTGAGCAACTGAACTGACCTGATCTGCATATCTGAGGTTATTGATATTTCTCTTGGCAATCTTGATTCCAGCTTGTGCTTCATCCAATCCAGCATTTTGCATGATGTACTCTGCATATAAGTTAAATAAGCAGGGTGACAATATACAGTCTTAGTGTATTCCTTTCCCAATTTTGAACCAGGCTGTTGTTCCTTATCTGGCTCTAGCTGTTGCTTCTTGACCTGCATATGGGTTTCTCAGGAGCCAGGTAGGGTGGCCTTGTATTCCTATCTCATTAAGATCTTTCCACAGTTTGTTGTGATCCATATGGTCAAAGGCTTTAAAAACAGTCAATTAAATACAGATAGCTAATAATATTATCCCACAAGTTGTTAACAGTTGAATATTGTCTCCTGAAATTCTTGTCCATCCAGAGTCTCAGAATGTGACCTTATTGGAAATGACATCTTTGCAGATAGAATTCATTAAGATCTCCAGATGAAATCACACTGGATTTAGAGTGAGCCTAAATCCAAAGACCTGTGTCTTTTAAGAGAAAGGTGAAAGATGTTTGGACACAGAGAGACACAGAAGAAGGCCACATGAAGACAAAGGCAAAGTTATGCTGCCACAAGCCAAAGAAGGCCAGAAGGTACCAGAAGTTAGAGGAGACAAGGAAAGATTCTCCCCGAGATCCTTTGTAGAGAGTTTTGCCAATGCCTCAATTTTGGACTTCTGGTCTCCAGAACTGTGACAGCATAAATTTCTGTTGCCTTAAGCCACCAAGTTAGTGGTGATTTGTTCTGACAGCCATATGACACTAATACAGGGGTGCAAACAGGCTTCCCAACACCCAAGATTGCACTGTAATTATCGAAAGTTTTTAAGCTGCAGCTGAATCATTACGATTCAGCTTTGTTGCACAAATTTTTTGCAACAGTTTTTCTTCTCTCATTTTTAGAAAGAAAAACAAAGATAAATGTCTCATGGTTCCTGCTGCCCACTTTAGCAGCATTTGAGGGAAGATTTTTACACATTTGTAATATACTAAAAAAAAAAAGAATGGAACCAAGTGAAACCAAATTTTGTTAATTTATTTTAAACATAACAAGATGCTGTAGAATTAAAAAATATTCTTTTTGTCTCTGACTTTATTCCCAGGCTGGTGTGGCCTGATTTTCACAGGTTCAAGAATGAATCCAGGTTTTAGAATGCCTGCATATTAGGCAGTGGGAAAGTCCTCTTCAAGAATAGGAAAGTACAAATGCAAAATTCAGTACATGGCCTTGGAGGAGGCTGTGATAAATGGCTTCACAATTTTTAGTATCTTTGCCTTTGCAGAGATGGGGAAAATGATCAATAATATACATTATAGGTTTCTCAACTTGCTTCTCAAACCCAGCTATAGTTTTTTTTTAAAGAGTCTTGTCCTGAGGAAGAAAACAAAATAAAGCATAATTGAGCTTAAGAGTCAAGTCGCAAATGGTGTTCTCTTCCATAAAGCTTTGGTGTGTTGGGTAGTGAGGAAAAGCTTATTAACTTCATGGTCAACCCAGTAGAACTATGTCCCTAACATCTTCCATTGGAAACTGTAGGTACACTCTGCTAAGCTGTAGACTGAAGGTGAGGCCAAGAGAAAACCAATCATAAAGTGTGAGATGCATTACTGCTTAATACCTTTTATAGACATAAGGCAAACCGTTCCTGAAAAGACACATTTGCAATGTGAAAAGCACTTAAAAAGATGACCTTATGGATTATCATATAGTTTAGATTTCCTTTCTTCTTGGAGAATCCTAAATTGAAGAAATTTTCCATTGAGCTTAACCTGAATGCTAACGGCACGAGAATTCAGATTTGGTAACTGTCAATGACAGTTAATTTTCTTTCTCAGAAGAAACCAATCCTGTGGATACCTTGATCTTGGATTTCTAGCCTCCAGGCTGGGAGAAAATTAATTTTTGTTGTTTAAACCACCCAGACTAGAGTACTATGTTATGGTAGTCCTGGCAAACTGATATAAGCAAACAATCAGCTCTCGCCAGGAATGAACAGTAATTCCACACTCCAAAGAAAATAAATATTTTCCTGGAAAAGTCAAAAGCAAAATCTGCTCAGAATTAGCTCTGGACACACACACACACACACACACACACAAATATACTTTAGCAAAATGAACACTTTCTTTTCAGTTTACAACATCTGTTCTTCCTGCTGTTTAACAATTTTCTCAAAGACCCACGTACACTACTTTAAATTAAATTTGTAAACAAAAGGAGTGAAGTGTGTGTTGGAGCAGGAAGGGAACTCGAAGCTACTGGGGAGATGGATTGCACCAGCTGAAGCCTGTTGAGCCTCACCCTTAGCCAGTGGCCTATCAAACCTCTAAACATTTGCTTCTGGAATCTTCCAGGGGACCCAAAGAGTTGTTCAGCTTACTCTGAACTCCATTCATCAATTTCATTCATTTTCCCTTTTATTTCATATTGCCTTCATTCCCACTCCCTAGATCAGTGTGTGTGTGTGTATGTCTGTAGGCTCAAATCCTTACTGAAGTTGTGCGAAGGGAGAGGCTGGCTACATTGCTAATGACTACAAAACACACCTGCTTCAGGAGCGCATGGAGAGAAACAATGATGACATGCCTTCCTGAAACAGCAGAATTTTCCTGGGTAAAAAGCAAAGTACTTTTTAAGACCATGTTTTAGGTCCCCTTTAACTTTCAAATATTATATCTCTGCGTATAATTGTGGGTAAATGCCTTTCACTTTGCTCTCTCCTCACCCTATTTGCAGAGAGAATGAATTAGGAGCATGGCTGGTTAGGAAATCATTCTTGTTCATGCTGGAAGGGAAGAGGGGTGTGAAGCCCCAAACAGATTAGCAGGCCCTGATTGTGATCAGCATTAAGGCTGCCCTCTGTGAAATTTTGAGGGAGGCTGTGCTTTGTGAAGGTGGCCATCGGCTGCAACAGACTGGCCTTGGGAGGTCTCACTGCTGTCTGCCCATGGGACAATCTGAGTGGAGAAAAAGCAAGTTGTCCTAATAGTTTCTTTATAAACATGAAACTGTGTGTGCTAAGTTGCTTCAGTCATTTCCGACTCCATGCAACATCATGGACTGTAGCCCACCAGGCTCCTCTATCCACGGGATTTTCTAGGCAAGAATACTGCTTAGCTCCAGATAAAAGGCTGAATACTAAACAGGGTATAAACTGACCGACTTTCTTTTCAGCCATAGGCGCATTTTGCTACAGTTTCCTTAGCTGAGCTTGATGTCTGAGAGTTTATTTCTAAAGATGTCCCCCACACCCCCACGGCTCTCATGTATTTATAAATATGCAGACAGTATGACATGTCTCTGAAGAACCCTGTGTCCTTTTCTCATGATTAGAGCTGAAAGACAAGCCAAAGGATTTTGAATGTAAATTCTTTGCTTTTTCATAGAATAAGCGCCTTTCAGTTTGACTTCATTGATCAAAAAGTCAAGCTGTTATTAAACGGTGATTGTTGATAATCTAAACAAGGAGGGAGAAGTATCTAGAATCACTAAATGTTTAAAAAATATGGATCATTAAAAAAAATGTTGACGGAAACAGATACCTTGAATCCTCAAAGTCACTGGAACAGAGAATTGTTGTGAATTCAAACAGGTGTAATCCCACAAAAAAAGATCTGGAAGGGTGCATTCAGCTCCGCAGCAACACCTCCAATAAAAGCAAACAGGTGACTTGTTTAGTCATCTTGGGTCTGGGACAATGTTGTCTGTTCACACACATGCAGCAGGAGGCCTGATTCTGCCATTGCAAACACTGACTTGGGAACCAGGGACAGTCATCTTTGAAAGTGGAACATGCAGTCAGCACTGTCCACCAGCGGGAGTGGCGCGGCAAGTGGTGAGGGCATGGAGCATGTGCTCAGCAGGGACATGGCACGGCCTCTGGGATGCAACACATCCCTGCAGCGTTGGGGCTGGTCCACACCCAGGGAGCTGACAAAACAGAGAGGGGACATTTGGGGTAGTGGGAGGGAGGAGGCTCAAGTTCTTATGTGTAAATGAGGACATTGGATCATACTGGTGTTTCCTACACTATGAGTCATAAAAATCCGATTCTAGAACCAAGTTTAAGAAGTCAGATTTAGTAAGGTAAATAGGATGTTTTACTTCTGAAATTTTTGGATTTAGTATATTAACGATATTGTGACTGCCTCCCCCCTCCCTCAGTGCAGGTAAGACTCCAAGGGACAATGCTGAACTGAGTAGCTCATTGTCTGTGACTCCTGGGATAGGATGAGTCCAGGAGGCACGGAGTGGAGGAAAGAGAGAGACCCTTGGCTCCTGCTTTCAGAATGCCCTCCATGCCTTCCTAAGAGTAGGGGGAGCAGAAGGGTTCTTCGGTGTATTTGCAGTGATGTCAGGGGTTATCAATTTACAAAAACAAATGACACCAAACCTTTCTAATTAAGGTGAAACTTGTGTTTAGGTAGACTGTGTACAGACCTGTGATGTACTGCTTTAGGGGCTGAAAAGTTAACTCCACTGCCTCAAAAGTCTTTAGCTACTAACAATGAATCCCTTAATTCCAGTCATGTTCTTTGCATCTGGTTAAAATGCAATGTAATGCAATACCTCAGGAGAGACTGAGAAACCCTGAAACCTGCTATCATAAAAGTGTTTAGAGCTGGGCTTCCCTGGTGGTCCAGTGGCTAAGACTCCATACTTCCAGTGCAGTGGACCTGGGTTTGATCCCTAGTCAGGGAACTAGGTCCCATATGGTGCAGTCAAATAAATAGATTTTTAAAAAAAAAATGTAAGAAACTGACTCTGCCAGATCATTTTCTGAGGGAAGAGCTTGATTAAAAATATAGAAAGAAAGAAAGTATAAAAAAAACTGTAAAATTGGTTGGCATGGAGAAAAGGAAGCAGAAAGGGGATTGTAAAAATGGTGTAAGAGTGTTTCAGATTTTATTTAGTTGTGCTGTCTCAGGTTGTCTTCCTCAGAAGCAGTGCCTGAAACAAGCATTCTTGTGGAAGAGATTTGTTGAGGGAATGCACTCAGAAGAAAGAAAAACTGGGAGAGCAAGAACTGACAGGAGAGGAAGGCTACTTGAGGAAAAGTTCTCCTGCAGACTAGTTTCAGCCAGGCCCCACCGGATGCTTTGGGCCTCAACTGTCCCATGGAGTTTCTCTCACAGTGAGGCAGAGCCCAGCCTTTGTGTCTCCGTGTCATTGGTTGCCAGCAGTTGCATCTTTCCTCCCAGAGTGGGGCACAACCTTTCTGACAGGACGCTGTTGCTCAGTTGAGACAGCTGTGCTTGGGAAGAGGGTGACCATCACTACCTCCGAGGCCAACACTCCCGGCAGCTGGGACATGGGTGCTGCGGTCAGCTGATGGGGATCTGGGCGGGACCCCAGCTGCACCCACAACACTCATGCTCAGAATTGACTGGGCTTGCCTAAGAAAATTCGAAGTAACCGCAATAGCTTGTGAAATTCTTCATATCCCTCCTTCTCTTGGAGTCCTGTGTGTTAAGTAAAGGTCTTCTCTGGTGATGAGAGATTGACGTTTCCTTGAGGGAACTTTAACAGCACTTTAGGCTTTTCTCTCAGTTCCAGTAATTATTAATTAAGGTTAAAGTCTTTGTGATATTTTCCCATCTGTCTAGGCTATTTTTCTTTCTTTCAATCAACAGGATTTTTTTAAAAAGCTCCCTTGGCAGGTCTATATTTTCTTGAGCAATAGTCAGATTTATATTCCAAAAAGGTGGAGGGCGGGTATTAGTCCTTTCAAAAGAGAAGCTAATTTCATGGCATTCATTTTTTTTTTCTCACAGATCTGCCTGCAAAATAAAAAACCAACCAAACAAACCAAAAAACAAAGAAAAGGAAAACCTCTGTCTTTCAGAATTTCTTCACCAGAAAGCAATTCTAGACCAATTTCAAGGAGATTTCAAGGTAATCCTGTATAATTCTTAAAGTAAGCAAAGAGTAGTGTACTTCTGATTGTAAAGGTAATTTAATTAATTTGCCTAATAATTGTTACTTAGCTACAATGGCTTGTCAAGTATAGACCTTGGAGAACTGTTAGGGCTTAGGTTTTCTCTTTTAAAAGCCTCCAGTTTGCTGTTTCTAAGTATTTATCAAATGACAGGGGATGTTATGCTCAATCCATCCCCCTATTTCTGCTGGTATTTGATAGTTTATCTGGGTGATCTGTATATTTTGGTTACACTTTTAGTTCTCCTGAAGATTCATCAGGGGAAGGTCTGTAAACATTTCTGGAAGATTTTATCAAAAACTGTATGCTCTCTGGAAGCACAGAGCCAGGAATCGCAGCAAAGTCTAGGTCAATATGAAGACGAAGGACACTCTTTACATGTCTCTGTGAAGAGAGTTTGTCTATCACTCTCATTGGATTATATGATCCTTTTTTTAAGTTACTTTTAATTGGAGCATAGTTACTTTACAATATTGTGTTGGTTTCTGCCATACGAAGTGAATCAGCTATAAGCATACATATGTCCCTCCCTCTTGAATCACCCGTCTCCCTAATTTTCTTTTATCCCCCAAGAACCTTGCGCACAAGAAGCACTTAAATTATAAAACTCCACTTTTTTCTGCCTGCTGGTCAGACAGTATTCTTTTTGATGGTGTGTGTATATTGCAGAAATGATGTCATGTGGCAAAAACTGTTATTTTGTGATCTTTCTGTTCTTTGTGACTTATTTATAAAATCTATGCTTTTGATTTTCCAGGCTTTGGCGCTATATTCAAAGATCAGCCCTTGGAATTCCAAAAATAATATTCCTCACATACTCCCACCCTGCCAGAAGAAAACTCTATTTTCTCCCTCTCTCTCTTTCTCAAAAAAAAAAAAAAAAGCCTGGTTTATGTAAATAAAAAGAGTGCTAGGGCTTCCAAGCAATTGGGTCTGCTGTGAATTTATGAAACCCATGCAGCAATTTTCTTGACTAAAGGCTCCCTCCCCTGGAAAGCAATGTCTATCTAAGCATTCAGGGGAAAGCCAGACTGCAGCCTGAATGGTGGGAAGGTGCAAGGAAGAGCAGGGAATGGCAGCTTCCCAATGTGGCTGAATTCAATACCTGTCAGCAGAAATCGAGGGTCGTGGAAATAGCTAGAGAGTGCCAGCAAGTGTGGGGAACTGGAAGTCTTCCTCACCAGCTGGCAGCACACCTCAGTGGAAGATGACACAGCCCAGTGACTCATTCTTCATCCCTCTTCTGTGTCAGAGAGAAAACAGAGGGCCACAGATTTAATCGCTGTTAATTTTCTTCCCTAATCCCCACTTCTCCGTTAGCATACATTCTCTCCTTTTTCTCTTCTGACTCAAATGATGAATAGTTCCTATTTCTGTCTAATGGCAAGCTTGAAAATGTCTAATTGTTAGGACGTGACGTAAATGTCCTCTCTCCTGTGACTTCTTGACTGGTTCAACGTCTGTCACATCTGTCGCTTGCTTCTTGCTCCTCTGTCTTGGCCCTGCTCTCGTTGCTCTAGACACATCTCTCCCTCTGGAACACGAGCTGCTCGAGCATGGAGACTGCTTCACTCGTTTTTATCTTCAGATACTTGCATAGGATACACGCTCCTTATAGGATTATAGAATAAGTGATAGGATAGACACAGGCTTCAAGGAAATTAGTATGAGAGTGCTGCATAAAATGGGTGGGAAAATGGAAAAATTGGAGATGATGATAGCTCTAGTAATAATCTAGTTGATAGGGGATGGGCATTTAAATACATAGAAGTGACAGGTATCAGGGCCATGCTGCAGACATGTAAGGAGGGGATTGGAGTCAGGGGTGACTGCAGGAATGGGGAGCCATTGACAGATCATGATAACATACGTTTATTCATCGGTTCACCAAGTATACAATGCCCCTCTTCAAGCCAGGCAATATTCTAGGGACTGGGGTTGAAAAGATAAAAGGAATAAAACTAAAAATAAAAAGACTATAAATGTGGTTAGAAGAATCAAATTTAAGAGGAGAATAAAATTAATATAGTCAATTGTTTTTAGCTTGTCAAATTTGACAGGTAGGAGACAGTTGGAAACCTAGTCCTGGAGCTTTGGAAAGAGATCAGGTACTTAGATAAATATTTGGGAGTCTTTACACAAAGGAAATACTTAATTTAAGATTCCCAAGGGTTAAGATTGTGGGAAGAATTAATGGGATGACATAGTCTTGCAAAAATTTTAAAATATACATTTGGAAACAAAAAATATCCTATAAACATTTGAGCAAGAGGAACAGAGTTTACCTTTTGGGGGTGAGCACAAGTGAAGATATACTAAGCCAGAAGCTAAGATAGTCTTTAGGACTAGTCACAAATATTCTGGGTTTCTCTTCTTTCTGGGAATACAATAGGATTATCCATCCTCAACTCTCTTTGAATAAGATGAGACTGTGTGACTTGCCCTGTTGAGTGGAGTGATGTGGTTGATTCCCAGCTGGAAACTTAAATGGACAGCACACGGTTGGCCTCCTGTGTGTTCATTAAAGAGCATATTTAGATGAAGCCCTCCGTTAGGCTGGGTCCCTGGGCAGAACCACTCTACTGATTTGGGTTGGACATGGAGCATAAGTGAAAAATAAACCTCTGTTATGTTAAGCCACCATGCTTTGAGGTTTGTTTGTTTGTTACAGTATCACCCAAACTATCCTGGCTAATGCACAGCTTAACCTGTTCAAATATCCATATGCACCTGAACATTCAGAGTCACAGGTTCTTTCCATTTTATAGCCTCCCCATATCCTCATCCTCATGGTTAAAGATTATTCTCTAGCTCCATTTCTGCATTCCAGCCCTAAGGAAGAAACAAAGGGCAATCAGTTTACTTCTAGGGAAGAAAAGTTATAGTTAGTAGCTCTGTTGTGTCTGACTCTTTGTGACTCCATGGACTGTAGCCCACCAGGCTCCTCTGTCCATGGAATTCTACAGGCAAGAATACTGGAGTGGTTGCTATTTCCTTCTCCAGGGGATCTTCCTGACCCATGAACTGGGTCTCCCACTTTGCAGGCAGATTCTTTACCATCTGAGCCACTAAGTTCAAGTTGCACATATTGCTCTTTCTCACAATCCAGTCACAGGAATCTGGCCACAGCGTCACATCTAATGGCATGGGAGACTGACAAAAGTAGTCACTAGCTGGGTGTCGTGTGTCATATTCTAGGGGTGAGTGGGGTTGGTTCTATTACTAAAAAGAAGACAATGGATGCTGGGGACAATTTGGAGTGTCGCCTAGGCGGCACATGGTAAAGAATCTGCTTGCCAATGCAGGAGACACGGGTTTGATCTCTGGGTCAGGGCGATCCTTTGGAGAAAGAAATGGCCACCCACTTTAGTATTCTTGCCTGCAGAATTCCATGGACAGAGGAGACTGGTGGGCTACAGTCCATGGAGTCACAAAGAGTCGCAGACACTGAGTGAGCATAACACACATGCCATGGGGTACATGACATGCTTAAAAAACTGAAGTAAGTGTCGTATAGCTATGGCTGGAGAATCTAGTGAGATGTGGAGAGTAGCTCAAGAAGAGGCCCCAGAAGTAAGCGGGGTTGAGATCAAGACAGGCCTTCAAGATGCACTGAAATGTGATGGAAAGACACTAAAGAGTTTTAAGTGGGGAAGTAACAAAGTAGCTTTGCATTTAAGAATATTCTTCTGGTTGCAGAAAGGAGGATGCACTGAAGGGTGATTAGGCAGCTTCCGTAGGATCCAGTGAGAGTTGGTAGTCAGCCTCAGCAGGGGCTCTGGCAATAGGAAGATGAAGCTGAATTCCAACGTGCTGTGGGACACAAAGTCAAGAATTCTGGAGCTGTGGGTGAGGGACACAGGGGCTGAGGGAAAGGGGAGAGTTAAAGATGTTCTGGAATTTCTGGCTTTAAGATTGAAGTGGATGAAGCTGTCATTACCTGGAGGGAGGATTCTGGCAGAGGATCAGGACAGTGGGTTTTCCAGGGGCTCCGGGTAGAAGGTGGGGAGCCTGCAGATGGACTTCATCATAGTGGAGCCATGTTTGAGTTCTTAAGTTGGGTAATGGTTTCATTAAAAAATAATAGTTTGCAACTTACTTCATTAGTTAGTTAGTTCAGTCACTCAATCGTGTATGACTCTTTGTGACCCCATGTACTGCAGCACACCAGGCTTCCCTGTCTATCATCAACTCCCAGAACTTACTCAAAATCATGTCTGGAGAGTCGGTGATGCCATCCAACCATCTCATCCTCTGTCGTCGCCTTCTCCTCCTGCCTTCAATCTTTCCCAGCTTCAGGGTCTTTTTCCAATGAGTCAGTTCTTTGCATCAAGTGGCCAAAGTACTGGAGTTTCAGTTTCATCATCAGTCCTTCCAATGATTATTAAGGATTGATTTCCTTTAGGGTAGACTGGTTGGATTTCCTAGTTCAAAAGCATCAATTCTTCAGCGCTCAGCTTTCTTCACAGTCCAACTCTTACATCCATACATGCTGCTGCTGCTGCTGCTGCTGCTAAGTCGCCTCAGTCGTGTCCAACTCTGTTCGACCCCACAGACCAGGCTCCCCGTCCCTGGGATTCTCAAGGCAAGAATACTGGAGTGGGTTGCCATTTCCCTCTCCAATGCATGAAAGTGAAAGTGAAGTCGCTCAGTCAGGTCCAACTCTTAGCAACCCCATGGACTGCAGCTCACCAGGCTCCTCTGTCCATGGGATTTTCCAGGCAACAGTACATGACTACTGGAAAAACCATAGCTTTGGCTAGACAGACTTTTGTTGGCAAAGTAATGTCTCTGCTTTTTAATATGCTGTCTATGTTGGTCATAGCTTTTCTTCCGAGGAGCAAGCATCTTTTAATTTCAGGGCTGCATCACCATCTGCAGTGATTTTGGGACCCAGAAAAATAAAGTCTCTCACTGTTCCCCCATCGATTTGCCATGAAGTGATGGGACCAGATGCCATGATCTTAGTTTTCTGAATGTTGAGCTTTAAGCCAACTTTTTCACTCTCTTCTTTCACTTTCATCAAGAGGTTATTTAGTTCTTCACTTTCCACCATAAGGGTGGTGTCATCTGCACATCTGAGGTTATTGGTGTTTATCCCAGCAATTTTGATTCCAGCTTGTGCTTCATCTAGCCCAGCATGTCTCATGATGTACTCTGCATATAAGTTAAATAAGCAGGGTGACAATACTGATGTATTGATGTACTTCTTTCCCAATTTGGAACCAGTCTGTTGTTCCATGTCCAGTTCTCACTGTTACTTCCTGACCTGCATACAGATTTTTCAGGAGGCAGGTCAGGTGGTCTGGTATTCCCATCTCCGAGAAGGAAATGGCAACCTACTCTAGTATTCTTTCCTGGAAAAGAGACTTCAATTTTAAGAATTTTCCAGTTTCTTGTGATCCACACAGTCAAATGCTTTGGCATAGTCAACAAAGCAGAAGTCTTCTGGAACTCTCTTACTTTTTCAATGATCCAGTGAATGTGGGCAATTTGATCTCTGGTTCCTCTGCCTTTTCTAAATCCAGCTTGAACATCTGGAAGTTCATGGTTCACATACTGTTGAAGCCTGCTTTGGAGAATTTTGAACATTAATTGCTAGCATGTGAGATGAGTGCAATTGTGTGAGAGTTTGAACATTCTTGGCATTGCCTTTCTTTGGGATTGGAATGAAAACTGACATTTTCCAGTCCTGTGGCCACTGCTGAGTTTTCCAAATTTGCTAGCATATTGAGTGCAGCACTTTCACAGCATCATCTTTTAGGATGTGAAATAGCTCAACTGGAATGCCATCACCTCTACTAGCTTTGTTTGTAGTAATGCTTCCTAAAGCCCACTTAACTTCACATTCCAGGATGTCTGGTTCTAGGTGAGTGATCACACTGTTGTGATCATTTGGGTCATGAAGATCTTTTTTGTAGAGTTCTGTGTATTCTTGCCACCTCTTCTTAATATCTTCTGCTTCTGTTAGGTTCATACCATTTCTGTCCTTTATTGTGCCCAACTTTGCATGAAATGTTCCCTTGATATCTCTAATTTTCTTGAAGAGATCTTTAGTCTTTCCCATTCTGTTGTTTCCTCTATTTCTTTGCATTGATCACTGAGGAAGGCTTTCTTATCTCTTCTTGCTATTCTTTGGAGCTCTGCATTCAAATGCATATATCTTTCCTTTTCTCCTTTGCCTTTTGCATCTTTTGTTTTGTATATTATTTTGTACATACCAAATACAGCATAATTTAATCATTTACAAAGGGTCTACATACAACCCAAGATAGAGAAATACTTCCCAGAGAATGACTATGATTTTTATCTTTTTCAAAAAATTCAAAATCAGTGTCAAAACACTGTTTCATACCATTGAAAAACCTCCAGTCAAATGTTCTCAGAGATTAACTTTCAATTAATACAATTTCTTATTAGATACTTTCTGTACTTATAAAATGTACTCTTAGTTAACTGCATGAGTTATAGATTCAAAATGTTAAAAGTTAATTTCCAAAAATTACAGCTTTTGCTTTGGAAATATTGGACTTTTAGCTCTTATTTCTAATTAGACTATACATAGCAGGGCCAGGCTCGGTTAAGAGAACTACTGTTGTGTGACAATGAATCATGTTGCCTGCACATGGGAGAATGCTTATTGTTTTATTCTGGATGCATCCAGCTCATCCAAAAGTGATCTCAAGTTATTTGGGTCCTAGGGGGAAGGCATGCCCCTAATAGTCTCAGTAAACATTGTTATCAGACCCATATGTAGAATGTTCCCAGAGGCCCTGACACTTGTGCTGATAAGGAGCTAGTTCTTCTTAAAATCAATAGTTGAAGTTATAGTTTGAATTCAACAAGCTTAGTTTGTACTTAATAGAAGCCCATGGCATCAAAGCTGAGGAAAGATCAACAAAACTTGGGCAATCTTACTGCCCTGGCAAGATTTTCCCCCGAGGTGCTACTAACAAGAGAATGGCCACAGCAATTATCTTAAGAAGCCCAGATTTACAACTTATTTAGAAGGAAATTGATGTAGACATACATTATCTGGAATGTTCAGTGGGTTATTGGTTAAAATATAAGGGCTATAGAGGTTTCCTTTTTATCTTTTAAAAGGAAGGTAGGTTATATTATATTCCCAAGTGGTGCTAGTGGTGAAGAACCCATCTGGCAAGACAGGACGCATAAGAGATATGGGTTTGATCCCCAGACAGGAAACATCCCCTAGAGGAGGAAATGGCAACCCACTTCAGTATTTGTGCCTGGAGAATCCCATGAACAGAGGAGTCTGGCAGGCTACAGTCCATGGGGTTGCAAAGAATCAGACATGATTGAGCAACTTAGCACGTGCACACAGGTTATATTTTATGTCCAAGCAAATGACGATTATAGAGAGTAGATTCATGTTCTTAATAAAGATCTGAAGGCTGAAAATGCTTCCAGAAGACTTTATTTTTCTAGAGGTCTTTATACAACCTTGGGAGAATTTTTGAACCCAGTTGGAAAGAAATCTTAGGTTTTTAAAAATGTTTTTCAGCATGAATCTTAGATAATAAACATATTCATCAAATGTCATTTCCATTTTAAATCAACCTCCCTCAGTTGAGTCAGCATGGGGTTTTGACCTGAAAAAAAAAAGCTGAAAATACAAATTTGAAAATGTGAAAAGAGACAGAGCAAGAATCATATTGATTCTGGATGTCATGACGGCTGGTGCTGACTGATGCTTTCCGTGGGCCTGGCCCTAGGCTGAGCACCATTCTTCCTTCTCTCTTTCAAGCCTCAGATAACTATGAGGTCTATTCTATTATTATCCCTGATCTATAGATGAAGTCTAGAGCATTAGGGGTTAATAATGACCTTGCTGGATCCAGAGCCTGGCCTCTTCACCATAAATGAACTGATACAAAATGTTAATCAGTGCAAGACAATGGGTGTACAGGTGTGGAAAAATTAATCCTCTAGCCATCCTATCCATGGTTGAGTCCTTCCAAGGATAATAAAGGTCAAAAGAATGGTTCAGAAGACCAGACACCCCTCCTCTTTTTCTTGCAGGTTTCCTTTCTATGTCTGACCATGAAAGTATAGCTGTCACCCAGCTCCTTAAGGAGCAAGACTCAGGTGCTCAGCAATCACTACCATGCCTTTGTCCATCTGGTCATCGGTCTTCAGAGAAAATCAACAAACACATGTTAAGGGACTTCGCTTTCCAATGCAGGAGGTAGGGGTGCAATTCCTAGTCAGAGAGCTAAGATCTCACATGCCCCACGACCAAACAAAACAAAACAAAATGAAACAAATGTAAAACATAAAACAGAAGCAATGTAACAAATTCAGTAAAGACTTTAAAAATGGTCCACATCAAAAAAATCTTTAAAAAACAAATACATATTGAATTCTGATTCTAGACGAAGGATAAGTAGATAAACAAGGCAGGATGCTTGTCTAATTGGGAAGGAAGATGTTAGATGAGAGATGCATGAACATATATTCTATTAGTGGCCCAGTGCCCTCTCCCTCCTGAACATGCTTCACACTCCTTTTGGGGCTTATATCTGCCTATGACGGATCTCGAAATGTTTACATTTTCAAATGTGTGTATCTTTTATTCTCTTAGATGCTGCAGACTCTTTCATGTTTAAACAAGGTATGTTTTACTCTGCGAGATGCTTTCTCCAAAGCTAAGCATCTTCACGGCCTTGACTAATGAGGCGTGGTACTTGCAGATATTTATAGCAAAGTCTTGAACTGAAAAGAACTTACTGAGTTTATAAAAAGTGTCAACTTTTGATACTTGCAACACTAAAATAAATTCTATGTGACCAAAAGAAAATCACAATCCTAAAATATTACATTTGGAAATAGAAAATGAAGCCAATTTACACTAATTTACAAATCCTGATTAATATAATAATTTTGCTGTATGTATAAGAGTGAATATTTTGGATATTGGAAAATTACTACCATTATTTATTAAGAAGAGGTGGCAAGAATACATAGAAGAGCTGTACAAAAAAGATCTTCATGACCCAAATGATCACAGTGATGTGATCACTCACCTAGAGCCAGACATCCTGGAATGTGAAGTCAATTGGGCCTTAGGAAGCATCACTACAAACAAAGCTAGTGGAGGTGATGGCATTCCAGTTGAGCTATTTCACATCCTAAAAGATGATGCTGTGAAAGTGCTGCACTCAATATGCCAGCAAATTTGGAAAACTCAGCAGTGGCCACAGGACTGGAAAAGGTCAGTTTTCATTCCAATCCCAAAGGCAATGCCAAGAATGCTCAAATTACTGCACAACTGCACTCATCTCAGTTCAGTTCAGTTCAGTTGCTCAGTCATGTCCAACTCTTTGCAACCCCATGAATTGTAGCATGCCAGGCCTCCCTGTCCCTCACCAACTCCCGGAGTTCACTCAGACTCATGTCCATCGAGTCAGTGATGCCATCCAGCCATCTCATCCTCTGTCATCCCCTTCTCCTCCTGCCCCCAATCCCTCCCAGCATCAGTCTTTTCCAATGAGTCAACTCTTCACATGAGGTGGCCAAAGTACTAGAGTTTCAGCTTTAGTATCATTCCTTTCAAAGAACACCCATGACTGATCTCCTTCAGAATGGACTGGTTGTATCTCTTTGCAGTCCAAGGGACTTTCAAGAGTCTTCTCCAACACCATATTTCAAAAGCATCAATTCTTCAGTGCTCAGCTTTCTTCACAGTCCAGCTCTCACATCCATACATGATTATTGGAAAAGTCGTAGCCTTGACTAGAAGGACCTTTGTTGGCAAAGTAACTCTGCTTTTGAATATGCTATCTAGGTTGCTCAAAACTTTCCTTCCAAGGAGTAAGTGTCTTTTTAATTTCATGGCTGCAATCACCATCTGTTGTGATTTTGGAGCCCCCCAAAATAAAGTCTGACACTGTTTCCCCATCTATTTCCCATGAAGTAATGGGACCAGATGTCATGATCTTCGTTTTCTGAATGTTGTGCTTTAAGCCAACTTTTTCACTAAATTCCAGATCCTTAGGAATCAGCATTTCATTTGATATAATGGTCCTAAGGAAATAATCATATATGAAGACAAAAATTTGTGTAAGCATTTCAACATAGTAGTATTTATAAAATACTAAATATACTTGGGGTTAAAAATGAAATAACCAACAAGAGGGGAATGGACAATTATGCAGACATATGCATAAAATATTTTCATGGGTAGTTTATTATATGAGCATTTTCACTAAATTCCAGATCCTTAGGAATCAGCATTTCATTTGATATAATGGTCCTAAGGAAATAATCATATATGAAGACAAAAATTTGTGTAAGCATTTCAACATAGTAGTATTTATAAAATACTAAATATACTTGGGGTTAAAAATGAAATAACCAACAAGAGGGGAATGGACAATTATGCAGACATATGCATAAAATATTTTCATGGGTAGTTTATTATATGAGCCAATTTTAATGTTAAGTTAGAAAGAAAAGGTAAGGACTGGTAGATAACCATGATGATGAACTCAGTTCTGTAATAACCACGCTCTCAGCTGCACAGGGATGCCCTTCAGCAACCATATTTAGTTTCTGTGACTCTGACTCACTACCTATGGAGTTTGTGAGTATGACTGAGATTGAAGGATAGTTTTCTTGATTGGCCAAACAAGTAGCTATAGGAACATGGAATTGGGACGGGGAGAGAGGGTGGAGGAGAAACACACAGATGCCTGGGTTCCCTGATTGGCTTCAAGCGTTATTTCTAGGCCGTTATGGGTCAATTCTTTCCTTTTCCATGCAAGCTGAAGTCATTGCATTGCAAACTGCTCATGTTACAATTAGGTAAGCAGAGAAAATATAGATACTTTTCATCTTGAAAATAGGTCTAATCTTCTTTAAGAGTTTCCCTGGTTACTAAGAAAAGTGTGTTTTAGACATATTCAGTAAATGCAGTGTAATCTGATGACTTTATTAAAGAGACTACAGTTATCATATTCCACAAATGTCTTAGTGTTTTATATCTTAGATTTGCTTCCCCCTCATTCCTCTTTTTAAAACAGTGGGAATTTAGAAGGCTTACTCAACTCAGTGTCCTTGCATCCATTGCTGAAATGTGCAAGCCAGCATAGCTCAAGGCCTGTTTTTGTGTTGTGTAGCTAGCCTTCTGAGTGCGTATTAAGCCACTTCAGCTGTGTTTGACTCTTTGTGACCCTATGGACTGTAGCCCCCAGGCTCCTCTGTCTATGGAATTCTCCAGGCAAAAATACTGGAGTGGGTTGCCATGCCCTCCTCCAAGGGATCTTCCCAACCTGGAAATGAATCTGAGTCTCTTATGTCTCCTGCATTGGCAAGCAGTTTCTTTACCATTCTTTACCACTGGTGCCACCTGGGAAGCCCTTGCTAGTGTGGTTAGCTCTGCCTATTGACACATTTCTTCTTCAGCTCTTGTTTTTGTTGTCAGCCCTTGAAATTTTTGTTGTGTTTCCCATTCTAGGTTCAGGATCTCTTTATGCTAAAGATGGTGATTTTGTCCCTCAGTTATCTAGATAAAGGCTGACTCATTGCAGAGCACACTTTGGGACATTCAGGAGATTCTGGGATCCCATCCATGCCATGTAGACACTGAGGACGGCTTGGGAGAGTCAAACTCAGGTCTGCTGTCTGCCTGTCTCAGCAGGATGTGGGGACCACCTTTAGGATGGCCTCTCCTACACTTCCAAATGAAAAGGTCAAGGGTCCTGCTCTTCAAGTCCACTCTCTTGCCCCTCCTTCCAGGACTTTGGCCAGAGAGGAGGTGCAGTATTGTGTCTTACCAGGGACTTGCTTTTTTCCCTTTCTACTTCTCACAAGCCATCAGAATCAGAAGGGATGGTCTTTCTTCTCTCCATCCTTCTTAACACCCTCCTACATCATATACTCCACTTTCCACTGGTCATACTTAACCTGTTCCTTTCTCTGGAGCTATAAGGTTGGGGGTAAGGTGAGGTGTGTGTGTGGGGGGGAACGTAAGCCTCTAATTTTACAAGGTATCAGGATTGAATGATATTTATCAGAATGAGAAAGTGGATTCTTAGTGCTGGGAAATAAAAAGATATACAACTGTATGCTGAAGATTAGATCTGCAAACACATGTACACACACACACACACACACTCACTCACTCACGGACTCTTTAAACTATTATCTCTGCTTTATCTAGACTTGGAGTGGGGCTATGCTCCTTATTAACTGAGAGTCTTTGTTTAAAAAAAAAGTTCAATTGAAAGGCTCACAAGATGAAGTTTTATCATGCTTTGAAATGTGTTCATATTCTTCTTTGACCCGCATACATCCTAGCCTCCTAGTCCTGGATAGGGTGACTGCCAGTGCTTTCTTGTAATTACTTATCTCCTGTAGGTTAGATAATGATTTCAGCTCTTTACAGAAGAGAGACAAAACATTTTAAAACATACTATGAAAGATCTTTCCAGTTACATTACCCTGCGACTCTACAAAGGCTGAATCTGGAAGAGTGTTGAATGAAGAAAAAACTGTCATTGACACTTACTTTCATCTTCTCCAGAAAGCTTTTCCTAAACAAATCTGATCAATCTTCCTCTAACTTAGAAGATCTTTAAATGCTTTTCTTGGTTTCCCTTCCTGGTCTAGTCACATTAAACAAGTGTGTAACTGCTCATGCATAAAAGGATGGTGATAATAATGCATAACTTAAAGGATTGTTGTGAAAGCTTGACTGGAAATAGAAAAACTTTTAGATCCTGGAGGGATTCCAGGCACCACTTGGTCACTGTTCTGGACAGGACTTCCCAGAACCTCAAAACCAACAAATCACTTTCTACATGAGTGTCTTAGATAATCATCCCAGATGAGGAGGCTGAGGACAGTGAGACAAAAAGGATTAAAATGGATTGATCGTGGTCTGGAGAAGTGCTGGGAAAAGAGAAAGGGTTTGAGGGGGAAGCTGAGGTTAAATCCTGCTCGAGGTTCCCTCTTGTTCTATGAGTTTGATCAGATCACTTGGCTTCTCTGAGCCTCTGTTTCCTAAGTGCAAACAGTAAACCTTCCAAGTAAATTTGGAAGCAAATACAGTTTTCAGAAAAGAAAGCAAAAACAAACCTGAATGGTGAATAAACATGAGATGATAACCAACTGCACTGATAAGTAGGGAAGCAAAGTGAAAGTCGCTCAGTCATGTTTGACTCATTGTGACCCATGGACTATTGTCCAGGGAATTCTCCAGGCCACAGTACAGGAGTGGGTAGCCTTTCCCTTCTCCAGGGGATCTTCCCATCCCAGGGATTGAGCCCAGGTCTCCCTAATTGCAGGCAGATTCTTTGCCAGCTGAGCCACCAGGGAAGCCCAAGAATATTGCAGTGGATAGCCTATCCTTTCTCCAGCAGATCTTCCCAACCCAGGAATCAAACTGGGGTCTCCTGCATTGCAGGTGGATTCTTTACCAGCTGAGCTATCAGGGAAGCCCATAGGGAAGGGCACTTTCAAATAATACAGTTTGCCTCAGATTGACGAAGATTGTGAGGTATGACAATATTGAATATTGGTCAAAATGAGAAATAGCAATTTACAATCACTAGTAGAGCTTAACTGATATAACTCCTATGAAGCTGAATTTGTTTATATTGAGTAAATTTGAAAATGTATTCATCTACAACCTAATAACTCACTTCCTGGGTACTCTGTGAAATATCTTTTGCATGCAAGCAAAGGAAGCATATACAAGAATATTTATTTGAGGATTTCTCATAATAACAAGAATTTGACACTCAAAATACATCAAAGAGAAATACATAAATTAAAGATTTGTACAACTGAATGCCACATAGCAGTTAAAAGAGATAAGATTTAATACACAATATCTATAAAATAGCCCATTTTGACTTGGATAAAATTTTTTGAAACCTAATGTTTTTGTCCAGGTATATCCATCTATTACTATTTATGTAAATTAGAAAAACTCTGTCACACAAAGATATATAAATATCTCTCCAAAATAGAGAGATGTTAATATACATAGAGATGAAATGAAAATGTAATAGTTGCCTCTGGGGAAGAGAAAGGAAATGAGAGTGGAAGTTGGTGTAAAGGAAATTTCAACTACATTGTGATATTTTCTTCCTCTGATGAGAAAGAAAAGCAAATATGAGCAAAAGCTAACAGTTCTTAAATCTGTACGTGACTGTCTTTTTAATTTTCTTAAAATAGAAGATTATCATTATTCTTGACTAATACCTAGTAGTCATCATTACCATGACTTCAAATAGATCTGTGAAATCAAAGAAAAACAATGCAAGTGAACCCACCACTTACATAATTAACCTGTAAAAGCAATTTAAATGTAATTTCTAGGGCTTCTTATTGTCAGATCATCAGGAAGAAGTTACAAGAAGAAAGACTTAGGCAGAGATGGTGGGCCAAGTGGTATCCCAAATGTCAACAAAGGAGGCAATTAAGACAAACTTCCTCATGCATCTTTTACAGACTTAAACTACTTATTTTATTTCTTTATGATGTCTTTTCTCCCTCCTTTTTCAAGACCACTCCAGATGGGTGCATTAAGCTTCTTCCGTCTGTATAAAAAGGATGAAGTTGGGAGGGAGGGCTTACGAATGGCTTTCACATCCCATACATCCCTGGATATAGACTGAGAAGCCTCACTGCCCACCCTGCCCACCCCAGCCAAACACTCATCGCATTTGTTTCTTTATCATGCTTTCAGTGATCCTTGATTTGCAAGGTTATCATCCATTCTGCAAACACAGTTTATCTGCACTGTTTGAACAGTGTGGCTCTCAAGTTTGGCATGAAATAAGAGAAATATTGAAGTTTAGCACAAAAGTTTAGCCTTTTCCACAAGGCAGCCCTCACCTTTATTAAGCCATGTGGTTTTCCAAAGTGAATTTTCAACCAAGGCCGTTTTTACCCCATCAATTATTAAGTGATTAAATGAATCAAGGGCATTAAAAAATGAAGATAAGATGCTCGAGATATTTCAAGTTCTTGAACTTTGTATATTCAGTTAGCAGTGATAAGAATGGGGGGAACAGAGAAATCTGGGGAAAGGACAAATTAAAATCACTGTGACAGCTCCAAAGACACAGGCTTTAAATAAATCACTGAGGTAACTATGCAAATTAACTGTGGCCCTAAGAGCAACGTGGGAATGACATTATCCCACACCTAAAATAAAGCATGGCTTCCCATGTGGCACACTGGTAAAGAATCCGCGTGCCAATACTGGAGACAAGAGATGCGGGCTCCGTCTCTGAGTCAGGAAGATCCCCTGGAGGAGGAAATGGCAACCCACTCCAGTATTCTTGCCTGGAGAATACCTGGTGGGCTACAGTCCATGGGGTCACAAAGAGCTGGACACAACTGAAGTGACTTACACACACACACACACACACACACGCACAATAAAGCACATAGGAGACAAAAAGAGATCAGAATGGATATTTTAAATTGTAGCAAATGTTTCTGTGTTAAGCCTTCCTTTCCTGAGTTACTCATTGATCCAGCCTTAGGATATATTATGATTTAACTCAGTCTTTCTTCCCTTCTTTGTCTGCTGCAGCTACTGCTGCTAAGTCACTTCAGTCGTGTCTGACTCTGTGTGACCCCACAGATGGCAGCCCACCAGGCTCCCCTGTCCCTGGGATTCTCCAGGCAAGAACACTGGAGTGGGTTGCCATTTCCTTCTCCAATGCATAAAAGTGAAAGTGAAAAGTGAAAATGAAGTTGCTCAGTCATGTCCGACTCTTAGTGAACCCATGGACTGCAGCCTACCAGGCTCCTCTGTCCATGGGATATTCCAGGCAAGAGTACTGGAGTGGGGTGCCATTGATACATACAAAACATGAATTGCATATGGAAAAACACTACAGTATTTCACAGTCACCACGTTCATTGGTTTTGGTGGTTTTGATTTTACTGACTATATCCTGTCACCATGTGACTTAACTGGAACGCTGCTCATTGATTGCTCTCAGGAAAGAACACTCGAAGATGAGGAACAATATTACACAAGAACTTTGAATTTGTTGGAATTTATTTTTTTAAGAAACGATGATCAAAAGCTGTATTTCTAATTTGTAACAGATATAGATGTCAGACTCTGCAACCAATCATGACAAACCAGTTTCCATCAGTAGGTGATTACTGAAACCTGATGATCTAGATTTCTGGTTGCCAACTTTAGGTTCTAGGGTAGTTAAGAATTTCAGAAGAGCAAAAGAACAGCCTCACAAAGACTTGTTGTAAACCATATGCAAGAAACAAAATAATTGCTGCTAACATGACAAAGAATCAATATTTTAATTTTTAAGAAGTTGACATACAGACATATTAGTTTCAGATGTATAGCATAATGATTCAGTGTTTGTATATGTTGTAAAATGATCACCACAATAAGTCTAGTTAACATCTATTACCACTCAGAGTAAATCAATATGTAAATACATAGTATTTTCACAATGTAGAGAGTTAATATGGTTTGATGAGAAAAGCTCTAAGCTCCTTAATACTTCAGTGAGGAAAAGTTTCTGAAAAAATCAACTGGAATTAGTTATCAATATAAGAAAAGTTTAATCTAACTAATAATACAAAAAATGAAAATTAAATTTGGGCTCAGTAGAGACTTTCCTGGTGGTCTAGTTACTAAGACTCCACACTCTCAGTGAAAGGGCCCAGGGTTCTATTCCTGGTCAGGGAACTAGATCCCACATGAGGCAACTAAGAGTTTGCATGTTGCAACTAAATATCTTGCATACTGCAATGAAGATCTGGTGCAGCCAATAAAAAATAAATATTAGAAAAACAGACCCAGTAATTGCTTGCATCAAGTTATATTCAAGCAGATGTCTGTCACAATATAACTGGAAATAAAATTAGGAATTGATGATTTAATTAAAAATTGGCAATAACTAACTTGGATTTGGTAAATAATCTTTGGTCCACTTATAGGAGGGCCAGCTATTTAGCTATTAGATTCGTGTGCATTAAAGACTAGGTAATTTAAATAAAAAGCCTAATAAAATAGTATTAAGAATAAAATCATTGATCCATAAGTGGATACACAAAATTGCCACAATTTAGACCAAAAGAAACAAAAACTCAGGCATTAAACACACACACACACAAAGAAGAACTCCTGATAAAACAAAAATGAGCTCTCATTGAGAAGGTACTGCCACTCATCCAGGTGGAAAGGAATGACAGGTACAGATCAAGATCAAAACAGCAGCTAAGTTAACAGAAAACGTTTCTCCCAAGGCTGTGCTGCAGCTATAAACGTCTTAACAGCTCCTTCTTCAAGCGACACTTACTGTGTTACTGAAATACCTTGCTTTCTAATGTCTAGACGGTCAGAAAATTTGCTCTTTGAAATCATAAGAATGACAGTGAAGTGCCCCATTCTTCTAGCTGGAAAGATTTCAGTCCTTTGACCCAGAGAAGCAGCCTTGACGTCCAACCCATGTGTAGTTTCAGATAAGGGATTTCTGGACGCACCATTTCACATCTATCAACACTTTGTGGTTTTCAAGGAAAAAGGACTCTGGGTCTACTTTGCAGACCAGACTTCATGTTGATTCTTTCATCCACAGCTCCGCTTTTCTCCGAGGCTATCAAAGCATTGCTTCTCTTAAATCCTGTAGTAACCCCATTTCTTTCTTTCCTTGGTGAGACACGCCCATGGTTCCTATGGTTTGAGGTCTCCCTTATTGTTAAAAAAAAAAAAAAGTCAGTAGATGTGACTTTTCAGACTACAGCTTTCTCTTTAGCAGCCTTTGGCTGATTGGGTTAGAACACATAAAAATGATAACAGGGATGATTTTCATATGAGAAGACTGCTCTATGTATATCGTACTTTTCCAAAGCAAAACTTTGTTTCATACTGTAGAAAAGCTGGGCACTATGATTTTTGACTAAAATTAATCAAGTAAGTCTCACATTAAGCAAACACATCACACTACTAACCATAATTATATCTGGATGGTAAAATTATGGGTAATTTATTTTTCCTTCCTTGAACTTGTCTGTATTTTTTTCTAAAATCATTATAACAAAAATGTGTTATTTTTTAAATTAGAAACGTCAGTAGTTACTATTTTAAAACCTTTGACAAAAGTCTGCTTATTAACAAATGAAAGCTATGATTCTTGATAATTATACTGCGGAGTGGGAGAGGGAAACCAATTTAGGGCTCAGCCAGAGAAAGAAAGATGTGATGTTTCCTCCAGTCAGATGGGGGTGGAAATCTTTATCACCTCTGACAAGGCAACTTGGCCTCTGTCCTCATTTCCCACTTGGGTACCAGTAATCCAGAAATTATTGTTCTATTTAGCCCTTTAAAAAACACCCTTATTTTAGGGTCTTAGCAAGAAAAGGCTGGAAGAATTTAATTTAGTAATACTAAAGAATAATCTATTTATCAACTCTCTTTAAAGTTCTAATGATATATTAACATCCCCTGATTGATAACTAAGGCATAAGGGCAGCTCTTGGAGTACAGAATGAAGTAGGGCAAAGTCTAATAGCATTTTGCCAAGAGGACACACTGGTCACAGCAAACACCCTCTTCCAACAACACAAGCGAAGACCCTACACATGGACATCATCAGATGGTTAACACCAAAATCAGATTGATTATATTCTTTGCAGCCAAAGATGGAGAAGCTCTATACAGTCAGCAAAAACAAGACCAGGAACTGACTGTGGCTCAGATCATGAATTCCTTATTGTCAAATTTAGACTGAAATTGAAGAAAGTAGGGAAAACCACTAGACCATTCAAGTATGACCTAAATCAAATCCCTTATGATTATACAGTGGAAGGGAGAAACAGATTTAAGGGCCTAGATCTGAGAGATAGAGTGCCTGATGAACTATGGAATGAGGTTTGTGACATTGTACAGGAGACAGGGATCAAGACCATCCCCATGAAAAAGAAATGCAAAAAAGAAAAATGGCTGTCTGAGGAGCCCTTACAAATAGCTGTGAAAAGAAGACAAGCGAAAAGCAAAGGAGAAAAGGAAAGATATAAGCATCTGAATGCAGAGTTCCAAAGAATAGCAAGAAGAGATAAGAAAGCCTTCCTCAGTGATCAATGCAAAGAAATAGAGGAAAAGAACAGAATGGGAAAGACTAGAGATCTCTTCAAGAAAATTAGAGATACTGAGGGAACATTTCATGCAAAGATGGGCTCAATGAAGCACAGAAATGGTATGGCCCTAACAGAAGCAGAAGATATTAAGAAGAGGTGGCAAGAATACATAGAAGAACTATACAAAGAAGATCTTCATGACCCAGATAATCACGATGGTGTGATCACTAATCTAGAGCCAGACATCTTGGAATGCAAAGTCAAGTGGGCCTTAGGAAGTATCACTACAAATAAAGCTAGTGGAGGTGATAAGACTAGAGATCTCTTCAAGAAAATTAGAGATACCAAGGGAACTTTTCATGCAAAGATGTGCTTGATAAAAGACAGAAATGCTATAGACCTAACAGAAGCAGAAGATATTAAGAAGAGGTGCCAAGAATATACGGAAGAACTGTACAAAAAAGATCTTCATGACCCAGATAATAATGATCATGTGATCACTAATCTAGAGCCAGACATCTTGGATGACAATATACAGTTTTGACATACTCCTTTCCCAATTTTGAACCAGTCCATTTTTCCATATAAGGTTCCATATAACTGTTGCTTCTTGAGCTGCATACAGGTTTCTCAGGAGGCAGGTAACTTTGTCTGGTATTCCCAGGGAATGACAAACCACTTCAGTAGCCTTGCCTTGAGAACCCCATGAACAGTATGAAAAGGCACTTTCAGTAGATTAAAGTAAAGGAAAAAACTTTGTGTTTCGGAAAAAATGTTTGTTATAATAAGTAGCTAATCTGTCTGACCTTTGCCCAGAGGGTGTTTATCTTTATTTTACTGGACAACATACAAAGCAGCTGATCAGAGTAGACACTGTCTTTTATCTTCCAACACTATATGATATGTAACTATCTTTCTGAAAATAGTATGGAATAAGTTTCCTGTTTCTACTCACAAAACATGCAGAAACAAGAGTGATACATGCTTGCAACTCAGTCAAATGAATTTCCAGTGCTTTCAGGCTACCCACTGCTCTCAATGACTGAGAGCATCTCAATTTACATTTAAAAAGGATGTATTCTTCAGTAATGCCTCAATAAACTGAAGATTAAAAGCACCTGACAAAGTTGCTTTTAGGGATGAGTTTCAGAGAATAATAAAATCATTCTGAGTTTTAGAATTAGGACACAGAATAAGAAATTTAGGAGAAAATGGAACCCTTGTGAAGAAACACATGAATCCAGATGTGTATAGAAGACAACAGTGATTAGCAGATATGAGGGGACTGATACACGTATACAGAAAGCAAAAAGGGAGAGGGTCAGAAAAAAAACTGAATTTTGATACCTGTATACATGGCTTCGCAGGTTGCTCAGGTAAAGAATCTGCCTGCCGATGCACGAGAGTCAGGACATGCAGGTTCATTCTCTGGGTCATCAGAGTAGACACTGTCTTTTATCTTCCAACACTATATGATATGTAACTATCTTTCTGAAAATAGTATGGAATAAGTTTCCTGTTTCTACTCACAAAACATGCAGAAACAAGAGTGATACATGCTTGCAACTCAGTCAAATGAATTTCCAGTGCTTTCAGGCTACCCACTGCTCTCAATGACTGAGAGCATCTCAATTTACATTTAAAAAGGATGTATTCTTCAGTAATGCCTCAATAAACTGAAGATTAAAAGCACCTGACAAAGTTGCTTTTAGGGATGAGTTTCAGAGAATAATAAAATCATTCTGAGTTTTAGAATTAGGACACAGAATAAGAAATTTAGGAGAAAATGGAACCCTTGTGAAGAAACACATGAATCCAGATGTGTATAGAAGACAACAGTGATTAGCAGATATGAGGGGACTGATACACGTATACAGAAAGCAAAAAGGGAGAGGGTCAGAAAAAAAATCTGAATTTTGATACCTGTATACATGGCTTCGCAGGTTGCTCAGGTAAAGAATCTGCCTGCCGATGCACGAGAGTCAGGACATGCAGGTTCATTCTCTGGGTCGGGAAGACCCCCCCAGAGGAGGAAATGGCAACCCACTCCGTTATTCTTGCCTGGAAAATCCCATGGAGAGAGGATCCTGGTGGGCTACAGTCCATGGGGTCGCAAAGAGTCAAACACACCTGAGTGACTAACAGAGATTGTGTGTGTGTGTGTGTGTGTGTGTATTTTTGGAAGTAAGCACTAGAAAATCATAGTTGAAATCTTAGTTGTATATATGGTATCTTTTCTTATTGTTGCAGTTACCTATTTCCTCCTTACCCTTTCTGTGCTTTCTTATTTCATTGTTGGCTTTTGAACTTTGATCTTGGCTGTGTGAACTGTGTTGGACAATGGGGTTTGAAAAAATATGACCTTTGCCATTATTCAAACAGAAGCTCTGAGTGTGTTTAACAGCTAGTTTGAGGCACTCTTGCCTAGCCCTTTTCTATAGCAGCCTGTTCCACGTGGTAAAATGCCTTTCAGCCTAGATTATGAAATGAAAATGAGAAGCTATAAAAAGGCTAACGTGGGTAAGCAAACTGGGGTCAAAACTAGTCCAGTGAACCTTGCTGAAGCTCACAAGGCTGTGCCAACCCAACCAGTCCCAAGCTCAGGAAAGCCTAGCAAATCCACAACTGTTCCACTACACTCATAAGTCTTAAGCAAAACAAAGCATTGTTTTAAAACACTGAAGAAATGAAGTGCCTGTCTATGTTCAATACAGGATACAGGACATTTGGGGCTGGTGCACGGGGATGATCCAGAGACATGATATGGGATGGGAGGTGGGAGAGGGTTTCAGAATTGGGAGCTCGTGTACACCTGTGGCTGATTCATGTCAGTGTATGGCAAAACCAATACAGTATTGTAAAGTAGAATAAAGTAAAATTAAAATTAATAAAAATGAAAAACAGAAATAAATAAAAATAATAGGTGAAAAAAAAACACTGAAGAGTTTGTTGCACAGGATCAGTTAATCAGAGTTAATACAGGATTCATAAATTCATTTGGAAAAGTGGATAGAAAAAAATACATTTCAGGTTTATTTTATTCAAATGTGTATTAAATACTCTGTAATTTGGGGAGAAAATATCATTGATATGAATTATGAAACCTAAAGTTTAGTTTCTGCCCTCCAATTAACACAGAGTGAACCTGAGAAAGCCAATTAGTTTCTAAAATTCAAATATTCCACTTAGGATGTGAGGGAGTTGAAAAACTGATCTCTAAAAGTTTAATCCATTTTAAAATTCTCTGACTTGGTGTTTTTCCTTGTCGAAAAGTAGCTTTTTGAATATAGACTTTATCAAGGACTGTGAAAATTGGGATATTTCACCATACTTATAAGATTAAAATGTAGTCTGTTACAATTTTGTGAATGCTGGCAGAACATAAGATACTTTGGGGATAGAAATGAAGAGCAAGTTATTTCTATAGTACAGGGTGATAAGAACAGAACTGGATGACAACACTGCATGTGGAGGATTGTGTGAGAGAAGAAACCTAAGCTTAGAAGACCTGATTTTTTAAATTATTATTTTAATAACAAGCAGTAAACATACCTCCCTGGGGAGACACTGTACTTTTGATCTTCAAAAGCTTCATTATAAGAGTATCATTGGAAAAACAGTGTAGAAAGAGGCAGTCAGTGACTGCTCACAAGAGCTGCAAAAAATGTGATAGACTCATAGAGAATTAACCCCACACAAGCTTTAGAAAAGCATTTCCTGGTATAACATTTTTAGTATGTTAGTACACAGAAAAATTTAATCAGTACAAAGTACATGGAACAACTTTAAGTGTAAATTAGTGTCAGAATTTATTTACTCTTTATGTTAATTTTGCCTGCATTTATTGTCGTGAGTGCCTAGCATGCCTTTCATATTGCCAAGAGTTTACAATGAATATAAGATATAGTCCAAATTCTGCTGCTGCTGCTAAGTCGCATCAGTTGTGTTTGACTCTGTGTGACCCCATGGACGGAAGCCCACCAGGCTCCAGGCAAGAATACTGGAGTAGGTTGCCATTTCCTTTTCCAATGCATGAAAGTGAAAATTGAAAGTGAAGTCACTCAGTCGTGTCCGACTCTTAGCGGCCCCATGGACTGTAGCCTACGAGGCTCCTCTGTCCATGGGATTTCCCAGGCAAGAGTACTGGATCAGGCAAGTGCCTGATCATTGTATTAAGGAACATGAAATTGAGTGCCAAAAACATTTTCTGAGTAGGTGCTAGGGAGAAACAAGCAAACAAACAAAAATAAAACAAAAATTGACATGATTTTGAGTAACCAGAAAGGATTTCATGACAAAGGAGAGAGTTAACATAGACAGTAATGTAAGTAATCCTACATGAAAAGAAAGATGTTGTTAAAGCAACAGCTTAAAGTGTTCTAGTTGCTATTATACTGTGATGTTGTTGTTCAGCCTCTAAGTCATGTCTGACTCTTTGTGACTCAATGGACTGCAGCTTGCCAAGCTTCCCTGTCCTCTACTATCTCCTGGAGTTTGCTCAAGTTCATGTCCATTGAGTTGATGATGTTACCTAACCATCTCCTCCTCTGTCACCCTCTTCTTTTATCTTCGGTCTTTCCCAGAATTAGTGTCTTTTCCAATGAGTTGGCTCATTACATCAGGTGGCTAGACTATCAGAGCTTCAGTTTCATCAGTCTTTCCAATGAATATTCAGGGTTGATTTCCTTTAGGGTTGACTGGTTTGATCTCTTTGCAGTCCAAGGGACTCTCAAGAGTCTTCTCCAACACTACAGTTTGAAAGCATCAAACTGCTTCTTCAGTGCTCAGCCTTTTTTTATGGTCCAACTGTGATATAGACCAGGAAATCAGCTTAGCATCTTCAGTATTAGTAATTAAATTTGACAATAACCCTTTGAAGTAGGCATTAAAATTTTATTGATCTTATTTTTAATTGAGGAAATTAAAGTTCAAGGAGCAAAATGACTTATTTGGGATTTTGTTGCTGTTGTCTTGATTTTTTTGGGCCCAGCCATCCATCTTTTGGGATCTTAGTTCCCTGACCAGAGATGGAACCCTGGGGCCCAGGCACTGGAAGTTCAGCATCCTAACCATTTCACAGCCAGGGAACTCTCCCAAATGACTTGCTAAGAATGATATGACAGACAAATTGAGAAATAGGCCTTTATCTTACATTCATTAGGTTCTAATCTTTTATTCTTTGAAAAAACCATACACACCTTTGATAATGAGTAGAAAAATAAAAACCTGTTTTGAAGCTGTGTAAAACTGACATTGTACATTTGATCATATATAGTTATTTTTATGTACTATATAAACATTTTTTCAGAATTAAAACAACAGACTACTCATTTTACAACAGTGGATGAGGAAGGTTTAGAGGTAATTTAGCAGCTATATATTTATAATATGTATACTGCAGATAAGTGTGTGTATGTGTGTGTATAAGAGAGAGAGAGAGAGAGGGGAGAGAGAAAGAGGGAGACCTAGATGTTTTTGAGTTTGGGGATTGCTTGCATTTTAACAATCAAAATATACACATTACTTAGTTTTATAACATAACTGAGTTATTTTATATTTCACTGGGGAGCAAGTTTATGGGTAAGCATGAGGATTCATGGTTATCTATTAATTTCACTGT